>MCFA01000247.1:0-59089 GCA_002105025.1 Clohesyomyces aquaticus
TAGCGCGGCCTCACAAACGTATCGCGAGAGCGGGCTGACACCTCACCGGCCCTTCGCCGCCCACCTCCTCGGATATCCTCCCTCCAATTTTGCCGCTCGCTCTATACATCTTCTCTCCTCTTCTCTTTTTGTCGTCCACTGCGGCTCTTACCTTCGTTGTACCCCCCCTTTGCTCCCCATATACGTATATTGTTAATAACCCCCGACACTCGCTATCGTGCTCCGCATTAACTCAGGGGAACCCGACCTCTACACCTCATTCGCTCAAAACCACCATCGCACTTCCCCAGACCCTCGCGCCTGCCGTTTCAGCATCAAAACCGGAAAGGGCCTCGACAGTGCAGCCCCGAAAATTAATTCGCCAGACCGTCGCCTGCTGCCAGACGTCGTGACTCCTGGAGCACCGCTTCGAGCATCCTTACACGACATCTAGCTGTCCAACCGGGTCACTACTTTGGCCGCCACCACCTACTTCACTATGGTTCGACGTGCCCTCGCCGCTGCCCTCGCAGCAGCAGCCTTCTCTGCCACTGCCCTCGCTGCAGGCGTGAAGAGCGGACCTGGAAATCCTTGCCCGAAAGACACCCCATGCGCGTCGCGTGAGTCCTCCGCCAAACGTGCCTTCTGCGGCGCAGACTGCTAACAACAGCACAGAGTATGGCGATTGCGGCGTCGGCGCCTTCTGCTTGGGCGGATGCGACCCTCTCTTCTCCCACCAGCTCAACTCGTGCGTGCCCAACCCGACGTGCAAGGCCGGTCAATACAAACTCAAGACGCTCGACGACGTCAAGTCCATCGATACCTACCTCGGAGACGCCTCGACCATCAACTGGCAGTCGCAGGGCAAGCCGGTCGTCTACAACGATGCGCTTCTCCTCACCATGGCCGAGGGAACCGTCGGTACCCTCCTGGCCTCTACCCACTACGTTTGGTACGGCAAGATTTGCGCCAAGATGACGACAAGTCAGGGCAAGGGTGTCGTCACTGCCTTTATCATGATGTCTGACGTCAGGGACGAAATTGACTTCGAGTTCGTGGGTGTCGACATCAACCATGCCCAAACCAACTACTACTCGCAGGGAGTGACAGTCTGTGAGTGACGATCAGCCACACAATACCCTAACGAGGCTTACACATGACAGATACCCACGGAGAGAACCTGACGGTCAGCAACGGCAACACAGTCGAGAAGGTCCACGAGTACTGTATCGACTGGAAGCCTGATACTCTTACCTGGGCAATCGACGGCAACACCATGCGCACCTTGAAGCGCTCCGACACGTGGAATGGAACCGCGAACCGCTTCGACTACCCGCAGACCCCCTCGCGTGTCATGCTCTCCCTCTGGCCCGCCGGTCTTCCGTCCAACGAGAAGGGCACAATTGACTGGGCTGGTGGTCAAATCGACTGGAACTCGGCGTACATGCAGAACGGATACTACTACGCCATGGTCCAGGAAGTCACGGTCCAGTGCTACGATCCCCCATCGGGTGCCAACATCCAAGGCGACAAGTCCTACATCTACACCGACAAGGCCGGAACAAACAACACCGTCAAGATCACCGACGACCTCATTGTTCTCAGCTCTTTTTACGCCACGGGGGAGAACCCCAAGGAAGGCGCTTCGTCCGTCAGCTCCGGCGCGAAGCCTACCAAATCCATCGACACCGTTCCCGGTGGCTTGACCGGAGGTGGCAACCGTGGTGGAGAGGAATCCAGCGTCCCTGCCGGAGCATCAGCAACGGCAGCCGTGTCTGGTGGAGGAGCCCAGCCTTCTGCTAGTGCAGCCGCCGGTGGCCAGGGCTTCAACCAGGGCGGCGGCGGCGGTAACCAGGGCGCGGGTTCATCTCTGGAACCCGGACTCGGGAAGATGAGCGGATCGGCATTTGCGGTTGTGCTTGCGGTGCTTGGTCTGATTGCGCTATGATGTGTGTAATCTCGTGTCATTATTCGCGCGTGTTTGATGCATTCATGAACACATCCACCCCCTGGTTCTTATCTCCTTGGTCCAGATTTACTGGCTGGCTGCATTTGGTGTTTTGGCTGGGTCTGTTTCGTTCATTTAAAACGGATGGACGGTATACCCGTCGTGTGTGCGTGTGTGTGTCTAGGCCTCACTTTAGCTTTCCTTCTAGTATGCACGTTGGTGGAGTGAGTGGAGTAGAGCGTTGAGCATGGTGTTGCTGGAGTTGTCGTGGTCGGTGTGGAAGTTTGGATCTGGAGAGATGGTGGACGGTGGTTCCAATTCTTTGTTGCATTTTTGTTTTCAGAATAACACTTTTTGAAGGAAGAGAGGAGGTAATTCTGGCGCGAATTGTCAGGACCTTCGAGTGAAGCATGGAGGAGGGAGAGGAGGTTACTGGCACCGCGCTGATCGCTCCTTTAAGAATGGATGGATGGACTGAGATAGATCGGTGACTAGTGTGAGGAGGAAGTGCATAGGTGGATGAAGGTAGGAAGAGGCTTGTGAATAGTAATTCTGAACTGGAGTACACTTCTACACTATCTTGCTGCGTGTGGTCGTAATGTGATGCGTACGGTACTATAGGGAGGTGGTGGTGGTAGTGAATGAAGAAGAAGGCTGAGGTTGGGAGGCGTCGGAGTTGGAGTTGGGGCAGAGGTGGGTAATGAGGAGACCCGAACGTAGTACCGCATCGCACTTGCCAGCAAAGCCTGCCAACCAACGAAGCAAGTCCAAAGAAAGATTTCCGTGCATAGGAATCAGCAAATCTGCTTCAAGTTGATTCGAGAGTGGCGTTGTACGGTGTTTGGTTGGTGAGATGCTCGGTATTTGAGACGCTGAGGATTGCTTTTCTGGGAGCGATTGGAGGGTAAGGGAGGATGGGGCTGAGCCACAATGGAGATGCCCGCATGTGTGCGTAATGTTGGGAGGGATGGGAGGGATGGGATGGTGAATGGATGGTGAATGGACGGAAATTCATGTGAGTGAGGAGGGTGGTTGGAAATTTAGTAGAGGCTTTTTTGAGGAGTTTTTGTTGAGGATCTACGGTGAGTTTTTGATTTTTGATTTTGCTAGGTCGGTGTTTAGGGTTGCGTAGGTAGACGCAGTGGATGTAATGGGGGTGCTTTGGGTTGGGGAGATGCAGTATGAATTGCGCTGGATTACCCTAGCTGTGATGCTGAGACGGCTAGATCTATATCCATGGCTACATCCGCCTCGTGGTTCGTGAATCGAGTGTCCAGGTGCACTCCATTCCGTCAAGGGTTTGGGATTAAGATGATCGTGGTGGAGTTGCGCTTGCCTCCGTTAACATTTATCTCTATCTGCTTTGTGGTCGGCGAATCGAGTTTCGAGGCTCACTCCTTTTTTTCGTCAAGGGCTTGAGATAAATCTGATCGTGGTGGAGTTGAGCTCGCCCCCAAGTTACTGTGTCATGTTCTCCACAGCTATCGTATATGAAATAATGAATACTTTTCTGCTTGGAAAGGTGAGTGTGATGCACTGCTTAATCTTTTTCCAATTCCTGATCTACAAGGGACACCCATACTTCGTGCGACGCATGACGGGCTAATCATGATTTCGCGCTTCTAACATATTCCGGAGGAAATTTGTTCATGTTGGGGATAATCGCGGGTCATCGAGCCGCTGAGCTCGACTTCATCGTCTGTTATCGCGTTCAATTACGCCCTCTTCCTCTTCCTGGTAGTTCATAATTCATAGCTTTGTTCGGTGCTGAATTTTGGCTGCGTGCATAGGCTTTGCCAAGCCATTATAAAAAGCTAACCTAGACGGGATAGCGCAAACAGGACGGGCGGTCGGACTTGCACTGCCCGGTGAGTGAGGAAAGAGATCAGCCTAGGTCGAATGCTGCGACAGTCTCCTTATATCTGCAGTTAGGAGCCTCCCGATTCTGTCAAAGGCAGCTTCACCACACATTCAGTTGAGGGACCGAAACCTACGGCTTCCAACTTACAAACACATGCCCGGAGGGACCCAGCCAGGCGGGCATACCGACCCTCAGCCTCGCAGCTGATCGTCGAAGAAGTAAAAACGTCCGGAACACCATCGATGGTCCGCAGATAAGATGGTTATCTGCAAGCTTTGCAATGACCAAGAGAAGAAAGACGAGGACGACGTTCGTCTCGCATTTGATTTCACTCCCGCCGAGCTCGTCCAATCTGCCCGAGGACAAGACTGCTCTTCCTGCGCCGTCATTCTCGAAGGTCTCCGTAGATCGACAGCACTAGAGTGGGATTTTGAGCAAGATGTGCGGCGTGTTTATGCTCGATGTCGTGGTATGCACAAACAGAAGCCTACCACACTATCCTTGGTGATCTACTTCGAGGATGAGCGCCCTAAACTTGAAATCGAGTTCATTTCTCTGAAGGGTGGAGGTAAGTTCTCAACCAAGGTTCTGCGTCTTCCCTTCAAACTGCAGCATGTGGTACTTGGTAGTGGTACGGTAGGGGCATTCAAACGGATCAACAGGCGGCTGGTTCAAAGAGTCTCAACAACACTGTCCGTTCTACCGCCAATTTCCACATGCTGTATCTTTTGCTTGAATAATACTAATTAAAAACAGCATGGAAAGCAGTCCTGCCAGGATACTCTGTCAGCGACCATCCACTATCCCCAAAGGCGCTCAATTGGGTTAAATCGAGACTCACCGCATGCATAGAGCAACATGATTTATGCCGGAACTCCATTTGGCCGCGGTTACCAAAACGGGTACTTTCTCTACTGCCTGGCCAAGGAAGTCGCGTAGAGGTAAAACTTATGACCGATCACCACGAGTACGCTCCGTACGCGGCACTCTCTCATCGTTGGGGCGATCATCAAACCTGCGTTACCAATACAAGCACTTTACGAAAGCATGAGGAAGGAATTCCATGGGAAGCAATACCGAGGACCTTTCGAGACGCAATGCGATTTGCTCTGAAATTAAACATTCCGTACATCTGGATCGACTCGCTGTGTATAATCCAAGACGATGCGTTAGACTGGGAAATCGAATCTTCCAAAATGGCTGAGATATATGAGAACTCGTATCTGACTCTCGCAGCTACTGCTTCTCCCAACGATTCTCAAGGTTGTTTTACAAATCCTACTGGAGATGCGGCTATATCCGAGTGGCATATACCCCGAGCCTACCCGGACACATGTCTGCTCGCCGCCCGTAAACCGATTCAGCACTGGGACACCTTATTGCTAGGTCGTTTGTTACAACGCTTTCCACTACTCTCTCGAGCCTGGGTATTCCAAGAACGGCTGCTTTCCCCACGGGTACTTCATTTCTGTGGGTCAGAACTTGTTTGGGAGTGCAGGGTAGTATCCAGCTGTGAATGCGGCGGTATTTGTGACGCTAGAAGTCCCGGAGGAGAATTTCACCAAGCTCTAAGGAGGTACGACACCGAATACAGTAGTCGTGGTGTGAAGCTGTATCCTGACCTCGTGAATCCACTCGATTCTGTGGTGAAAGTAAAGGAAGACGAACTCAAAATGTATTATCCACCGCCAGAATATCCACTGCCAGAAGGAAACGAGGAAATACGGAGTGGGAAGAGCAGGAGTGGTGGTATACGTCTACCAAGGTGGATCCATATACCAGGCCGAAATAGGCATGTAACAAACCATCGCCCGGCTAGCAGTAAGTGTAGGGTTCGGTCACATATACCTCCATCCGGCAGCTAACCTATTCCAAGTTCCTCAAGACCGTGGGCAAATGTTGATGGACGCTGAGATCGTGAGGGATCGTGAGCATCGACTTGAGGAGTTGCGTAGAGTTCAGTTGCGTTATGAACAAATTCTGCAGGATCTCAAAGAGGAAACAATGCCATCAGAAGTCTCGCAGCAGTGGCGGAACCTGGTGGAACAATACTCCGCGCTTCAGATAACAAAACCCACCGATCGTCTGCCGGCTCTATCAGGACTCTGTGAACGAGTCAAACCTTTCCGAGGGGACTACATGGCGGGACTCTGGGCAGATTCCATCTGGCTCGATCTCTTGTGGAGAGTTGACACTATTCAAGCTGGCCGAGGGCGATTCCAACGTTCGCATTATCAGCGCCCTTCGTGGTCCTGGGTCTCAGTAGAAGATCCTGTGAGCTACTGGGATGACATCATGCATCTATCCCTTGGCCCACCTTCTTCTTACTTTGAGGAAGCTCGACCTTTTCCGAATTCCTTCATTGTACGCGAGATGCGAAGACGGGCACTCCAATTCCGTTATGATATCCAGCTTGCGGGATTAAACACCTTCGGCGAAGTCGCTTCAGCCGTCCTCACAATCATATCATATCACCAGGCCGCTATCATCCGACCTGTAGATGATGATACTGTGGATAGTATCCTTCCACCCAAGTATAAGATTGATGTTGATGGTACTGAGATGCATTTTCACGCTGATCACGCCCTTGCAATGGAAGGACATGCAAATCACAGCAACGCGTTCTACGTGGACAAGATGGTGGAGCTGCTCCTTATTCACCCCCAAATTGCTTTAGTTTTGACACCGAGCAAGGACCAACCGGGGGCATCTCCGCATCCAATTGGAGAGTGGTCATTGGGAGAAGGTCCTCAACGCTATAGGGATAGCCAATGCGGTAATCCCTCTACCAGCGCCGACTCTTCCAGTCCTGGGTTTTGGGAACGTATTGGGATCGTCAGGGTTTCAGACACCCTTCTCGACTTATACCAAGAGGATTGGATGAGGTGGGCTGTGGTCGCAGAGTTTAACATCATTTGAGACTTGCGAACATGTCTGTCGGTACCCTTTCTTCGCTCTCCATTTCGACTCCCAGCTTTACCAATCCTACTTCCCTTCAAGTAATTAAGAAGCTCCATGAGGAAGGGACTTGAAAAAAGATGTATTAATACTACTCTTGATACACGCACAAATGCATAAAATGTGAGTATTCGTGACAATTACTGCCTATTGTCACTGCACCATCCAACCAAAGCTCCACCATAGATAGTTGACCTCAGAGAATCTCAAACTCGCACCCGTGCTTCAAAATCTTTTCCATGTTGAATCCGCTGGCCGTTCAGCCTTGCATGAATCCCATGCAGTGATAATTCTAGGATACGTGCATTCATATCTCAACCCAAGAATCTGGTTTAATGGCAAGCCGCTCCATTGGCATGTAAATGCACAACAGTAGCTGTTGTCCGTTCGCAAGGGCGTGTTTTACGTCGCACTCAACTTGCGAGCAATTAATTCCATAGGTTTGAACAATCTTGGCAGGAGGCGGCCGTTGATGTCGGTGGCCGCCCCCTGGCTGTTGCAGGATTTACCGTCGCCGTCGACGGACCAGTTTACAGAGGGTTTGGGGGCGTTGGGGGTCGCGTCTCTCGACATGGTGGCGCGACCCCCAAATAATGTAGGGATCATAGGGCTGCTCACAGTTTGCCATGGTTGCTGGGGGTGATGTAGATGGTCTGAAAAGTGAATGCGACGGTTGTAGTGTGCGTGTGTTATATGCTTGGGGGTCGCGCCTGTCGGCATAGTGACGCGGCCCCTAGATAGTGAGCAAGTATTGAATTGGAGTTGAGTGGCTGCTTGGAGCGATGTGGGTGGTTTTAGCTGAGGCTGATGTCGCTGTACCCGCGATCGGTTGGAAATGAGGAGGAGGCGGCGGTGGCGGTGGCGGTTGGTCTTAGGGACCGTGTCCGTCGACATGGCGACGCAGTCTCCAGATAGCGATCGAGCACTATCCATCCGTGAAGTCATGATATTGGTAGAAACCCAGCCAACCTCTGTATCAGAAAGAAGGAAACATTGAGAGTATATGATGAGAGACCGTTTTCGAAGCGTCTTTTTAACGAATGGCTCTCGGATGCGGTTGAAGTCCATGAAGGTGTACTCGCTCAAGCCAGACGTGTAGAGGAAGGATCAAGCACGTACTGGAGCGTGAAAATGAAGTATATCGCTACCGTGAACGAAAGGCGGCCGTGTGTGTTGGGACCCGCGTCTGTCGACAAGGTGACGCAGCCCCCTATATGCTGATCGCGTGGTGTACCTCCCTTGATATGGTTGTATGGTACCGATGACGATGGCGAGCTTGATTTTCTGCGCGAACTTTTGGTAAATATATTAAGAGTGTCGCATATGCTGAATCGCGTTATAGTTAGCGGTGAGGTATAACGAGAGCTTGCTTCTAACCTGTTGTTGCGCTGTCGCAGTCACCGGAAACCACAGGCGCGCGTGTCATCATAATACAGTTTCTCTTCAGAGAAGTGTTTATTTTGGTGTGCGGAATGATCTTGCGAGGTAGGAAACAAATAGACTTGAAGCTGCTGCTATAGAAGGTCGGCCGTAGCCGTTGTTTTCGGGGCTCGCGTCCGTCGACATGGTGACGCGATCCCCACTCTTGTAGATGAGAATATGCGACTTGTCGTCCTCGTCCGGGCCGAAGAGCTGGTTGCTCTTGAAAGACGTCGTGCCATTTGTGGAGGCGGTCTTCCAAGTCATGATTGCGACTTCGAGAAGACTGCATCGGTGTGGAAAAAGGGTGGGTTTAGGTAGTATTGAGGCTGGGTAGGGCATTTGAAGAAGTACCAGGAGACTCCGGTGGTGAGGGTTGAAGGTGTGTGAAGAAGGGAAGTTCGAGGGAGGCGTGGAGCGGGAATATAGTCGGCGTCTGATTCCCGAGCCTGCTCACTTAGCGGTGATGACAGAGGGGAGCAGTGAGGTCACGTTACGCCCTGCCATCCCGACGCAGGCGCTGGCTGAGGGGTTGACGCATTTCCAGGGCTCAAACTCAGCAGCCACGTCAGTGATAAGGAATTGGGGCGATCGTGGGACGTGTGCGTCCAGCAGCTCCTGGCTGCTCTGGCCGAATGTGGAAATCAAGACTCATCAGGAGCGACACACGGGGCTCAAAGGCTGGAAGTAAGGCTGATCATCGAGCAGCTCATTGGCTCATTGGATTCTTCGAACTGACGGCTCACTCCCTAATGAGCCACGTAGTGAATAGTTACAGTGCCATCTAGCTCCCCTGCGAGGTCCGAGACCTAATCGTCGGAGCCCCGTCACTTGTTTCAGCAGCCGTAGCACCATTCCAACAGCCCTCGTTAATTGACGGCTCCCTAGTCACCGAGTTACCAAAGGTAGGAGATGCAGGGAGGCAAAAAATACTCCGCTCATCAAGAGATCAGCCAGACAACGATTTGGGTTGATGAGAATTGAGAGACTCTGTATCTTAAGGGCCTACTTCAGGAAGAGAGGTCTTACTGTGGGGTTTCCGAGATTGAAAAAATCTGAGGCTCACAACGAGGGCTCTCGGTCAACTGGAAAACCAGGAGATAAACTGAATCCTCCTTACCAACACAATGCACCACCACGCCTAATTCCCATAACACAAATTAGTGTTCTAGACTTGTAGAATGCTCTAGCTCTTATTATTTACTTATTACTCTAAAATCTAGCCCTCACACTTGCTGTTCGTTGCACTGGGTTGGTGTTCACCTCGTTGTTGTTTTCCGGGTTTTCCAATTAACCGAGAGGAGGGTTACTGGGATATTGGTCCCATCGACGGGTTGCTCCGTCTCACGATTCCAGTCACGAAGCCATGCTTTGCAATGACTCCGATGACTGCGTCATCTGTCTTGGTGGAATCCGTCAGAGAGTCTCGGGGAGCGTTGATAACTCGAGAGCTATGAATGAAATGGCGGGGACTCGCTGCTCCTTCATGATTGCGTGCTGTCTATTTTCACGGGGACCGTGTTCGCATGCCTGAGACTCACTTCAAAGTGCCCTGATGCGAGCTGGGCCATATAAGTTGATAAGCTAGCCAAACATCTGCTTTCTGACTTTCTGGCTTCTGGTCGTAGCCAGTCTCCAACCCCAGTCCAAATCATTCCCCCTCAGCTCACCACACAGCTAATGCGGTTGCCCCTACCACTTTCTCTGTTGAGACTGTTTAATCGCAGAAGTATTGCGCTCGTTGTGAACCCGGAAGGCCCGAGTAGCTCGAACCTGTTGTATGTCGGCAGCTTCAACATGTTGGACATAATGTTGTCCACAGGTCCCAGCGACAATCCTTCATGATCTCATCTGCATAGTTCTGCTGAGCTTATCAAGGCACTCGATCAGTCCGCGGAAATGAGAAAGCAGCTTTTCGAAAGGCTGCACTTCTTCCAGAGATAGTGGAATCGACGGTACCAGCCAATACTTGATCAAGTGGCGGGAGGTCCAGAGGATCAGCTCCGGAGCCCGGATATAGTTGCCACCACCAGGACTGTTCGGCATATCTGAGCCCTGGAGGTTTGTGACATTGCAATGCTGCATGGAGTGATGATAAGTGGTCGCGATGTCTGAATCAAGTCAGTACTGTATACGTGAGCACTTGGAAATCCTCGTACCGTCATGGAATCGCTTCTGGTCCCCCGGAATGTTCGGGTCTGCGGTAAAGAGACTGCTGTTAACAGAGGTCGCGAAGCTCGTGTGTCAATGTCAGTCTATCGAGAGACCGCGCCGGTTTCCTTGTATCGTTCCCCCTCGTCTTTGACACGAGAAATCTCTGACTCAAGTTGCTCTTTCTGTTGATTGAGCTTGATTGTCTCCTCTCCAACCATCTCACATGTCCTGAAAACCCCGGAAAACATGTTGGATGGACTTGGTTCTCGGAACCTTATTCTAGAATTGGATGCTCGTGATGTTTGAACGTAGATCCCATTGGCTGTGGTGAGTCTGCGGGGAAGTGTAGTCGAGTGTTCCATATTTAGAGCTCCGGTGCAGGGGGCCACTGGGGTAGATGACGACGGGGAGAAGGCGCAACGGTACGTGGTGCTGAATATGCGGCTGCGTCCAAAGACGAAGAGACTACCAAGGAATCGTTCCGTTGTTGGGAAATACTTTGTCACAATCAGAGCAGCCGCCATCATTGTTGTTGGGCGCGGCAGATTGCGGCTCGGCGGTTACTAAAGGAGCAACGGTAGGTGGTGCTGAATACCCGCCGCATCCAAAGGTGAATGTAGCCAGATTTCATCGGTTAGGAAGCCAGCAGGGAGTTTAGGACAGATAAGTCGCAATATCCTGTGGGTAACTGGCGGGAGATTGATGCGTTTACGCCCCGCTGGGGAGACTACCAAGGAAGACTCGATCGCAGCCGGCGTTTCTTTGGCCTCCGGAGTGTCTGTGGTAGTCGGAGCCGCAGTAGGAGTAGCCACGGGGTAGGTGTCGATGGCGATAGAGTACCGTCATCACCCCAAAGAAGAGTGCCATTCGTTAGGCCCTGGGAAGACGTCCTCCTCCGAGACTAGATGTCCCTCGAGCTCGTATCAACGACTGTTTGAGTGGCCGCAAGCAAATCGACCACCGGCGCCTGACCCGGTCACTTGAAGACTGTGCGCAGCAGAGATGTTAAGTGGGCTCGGCAGTTGCGGACCACCGGTCCCACCGTGGGGCGACTTGACTGGGTATGCGTCAAGAATTGGAAACCACCGGGGGGAGCATCTCAACAGCACCAGTGGCTGTCATTGGTACAGGAATGTCTGCATTGAGTGGTGACACAGTGGAGTAATTTGGTAAGCGCAGCGAGCTTGAATGGTGTCTTAGGGTTTGTGGAGAATATATCCTCATCATCGACGATGACGGAGAGCCTATCCTGTCATGCTCCCTCTCGAATCAATTGGCAATGCTCGATCCGTCGTCCACCAACGGGCGCCATGCTTGGTTAGAATGACGAGGAGATATTTGCCAACGTTCGTACGCGCGCTCGTTGTATAGGATCTCGTCATTAGGACCCGAGTTTAGCAGCTCTTGCGTCTCTTCCTCACTGAGCTAGTAGGGGTTTCGGCAAGGGGTATGGCGGGTGTGGTTGACGCTCCTAGGATCTCCGTATATGCAATTGACGAGGGTTGACTCCCGATCCAGACACTGGCTGAGGTTTTTTGGACTCAGACATTACGCCGGGCATCCTTAGGAGCAGAAGATACCTGTCTTGCAGTAACTACCATCTTCACAAGATCCGTGGGGAGCGGTCCTGATATCGGCGAAGCCATCGGAACGAGAGTAACTGGGGTTTTGCACTCCAGCCCAACTAGCGAGAGTGTCTCTGTAGATAGTGAACGGTCGAGCCGGGTCCTTTATCGATGTCAAAGTCGAATTGACTTAGACCAGAAGTGACTCGCCGCTCGTCGTTTGGGTTGTTTGGTAGAGGATATTCTCTGCGCTTTGTTCGTATTGATCGATGAATTTGCTCGTCGTGTCACCCTAATCCTTGCCAGAGCCGTATGGGCTCGCTGGGAATTCTTCGTTTTGGTAGGATAGAGGCCGGAATGGATTCGTGCTCCTCCTCTTACTAGAGAGGCTAGGAGGGTAGCCGGCATTATCGCCATTGTCATGTGTGTACACAGAGGACGTTTTGGTAATTGTATATGGACGACATGTCTGCGTAGTATGCTGTGGTGAACCGTCTTCTCTTGCAATAAAGGACCCAGTCCCCGGTCAGACATAGCCTTTCCAGCATGGGTTATGAAATGCGCTTTATCAGCGTCGCAAAGAGGTTACTTGTCCCATTCCGGGAGATCGAGGGTGTCAGGAGTGGTTTTGGCGAGGTGGTTGTGGGGAGAGAGCGTTTGGGTGGCGAGGGATTGAATTGCTGTAGGGTGGTGGGACCAGTGGGTGAAGGTCGAAGCGAATCGCTTGGCAGTGGCGACCTCCGTGTGACTCGCGTCGTCGTTCGCTGGCCGCGCATGGCGTCATGTGATCTGCTGCGGGCGTTTCTTCGTTCTCTGAATCAACACCTCCAGAATATTCACGAGAGCGGCTTCGACGAGGAGGAAAAGACTTTAGATGGAAGCAAGAAGCTTGGTGTTGAGGGGCTTGAGGGATCAGGAAATCCACTGAGGGGGGCAAGGTGAGGGAGCGGCGAAATTCACCGATGAGCCACCAAAGAGGGGGTCTGCCACGTTCAAGAGACAGCAGAGAGAGGGCAGTTCGAAGGCAGTGAACACGGCGGGCGCTCAGTTCACGGATTGAGCAAGGGCATCTTGGAGCGATTCGAGAAGAGTCGCAGTATATAGCTCTCCGTACCAGTTTCTGTGGGTCAGGCCTTGTGCTTCTCATGCTTTCAAAGATGCTCCTGGAAATCTGGAACGGTTTCCGCAATTTTAGCGCAAACAAAAGTCACTCGCGGATCGTGGCGTGCGTGGGTGGAGCTACGCGGATTTACCATGGGTTTCCGACCTTGGAGGCACCGAGAACAACGCGGATAGCTCCCCAACACTCTCCCGAAGGAATACAATGACATTTCATACAGCTCCGTATCGAACCTGTCAATATGCGGCTATTTATCGGATCCCCTGATCTCCGCGGCTCGAATTGACCCTCTCAGCCTTACCCGAGCTGCTACCCAACTATATCCGCCGCCACAGATCGACGGATCGCATGCCTCCCACAAGCGCCTGCCGACCCACCATCTAATACCCGCTGCTATGCTTCTTGCTGACATTTTATGGCCTATACTGCTGCGCTTGTCGGCGAGTATTCCTTGGCAAACTTACCTCCTGGCGTTGCAAACTCATTTTCCCTATGTCCGACCAATTAAAACTGCGACAAGGACACGTCCTCCTGCTTCAGCGCAAGTTTGTGCGGGATACAAAGTTCACCTTACATTCTACAAATCCCCCATCGAACCGTGGATCAGTGTCGACCACGCACCGGGTCTGCCAGAACGCGCGCTTGACCTGGATGTATCTCAAGAACCTCAGCGCAGGGGCGCGGAATTGGAAGGCCTGGAGCGTAATACACTGGATTATGTGCGGGCAGCGGGTTCACGTTCTTGGTAGATACAGATGCTCGCTAAAACCATAGAAGAATTTTGTCTACGAAGCTGTACAAAGTCTGAGTACTTGCGTGCCATGGAACCAACATCTATTTTCCGAGTCGTTCAACCAAAACGCCGTACCAAAGACCCTCCTCCCTCGCTTCCGGTATTCCTGCGCACAAAGCCTGTTTCCTCACGCTACAGTACATGTCCCCAAGCCTTTGAATCAAGTCAATACAGAATCGAATTTCAATTTCCAGTCACGAAATCCAGTTACAGAAGCACAGATATCCCAACAATAGATACCCTCACAGCAAGCCCTCTCCTCACGCACAAAGACCCAGAGCAGCGATATGCAAACCACGACTCCATCCCGGCTCTCCAGCTCCAGCCCATCTAAGCACTCCACCCCAGCGGCACCGTAACTCCCATCTCATCCACCACCCCATCCTTCTCCACTTCATCAGCCGCCGTCCCATTCACCACTCTCTTACCCTCAACCTCAACCGCCCCCCTCTTACAATAATCCGGATGCCAATCCGGACTCGCCCCACGACACCCACCCGAAATAAGATACTCCCAGATCGGCGGAGTAACGAGCTTCAATTTCTCCTGGCTAAGGACCTCTCCCTTTCCCTTGCAGAGCCTTATGACCTGGTTTTTATTGCCACCGACATCCTTACATTTTTTCTGGTTGTGCTTGATGTTCTGAACTTTGAGCTGGCCGACTTGACGGAAGTCGGCGTTGATGGAGGGGTACGTCATGGGGACGTTGCCACAGCGGAGACAGCCGTAATTGAGAACTGTGGGGGAGGAGTGTTAGCATTTGTTCTATATATATAGCTTGTGGTACTTGGTGGTGGTGCGGTAAGAGTAGTTACGTAGATTGTAGTGTGGCTGGTTGAGAGAGCCTCGACAACCGGAAAGGGAACGCCGCTGATAGGTGAAGTAGATCAAGAGAGAAGATTCAGAACTCACGTTCGCGGATAACCCGCTTAATCTCTTTCGCAGAGACCCTTGGCTTATAGCCGTTGCCCAAGGCCAAGGGGAGCGAGTCGGGCCAGGCGCAGTAGTCGAGGAAGCAGGCGATATACTCGCCTTCCGCGTAGGTCATGTCATCCGGGACTAAGATTCACGGTCGTAAGTATAAACCTAAGTTTGAGAATAGGAGCGGAGAAGAGCGACGACTTACGCGTGTCGATGGCGTCGCGGAGCAGTTCGAGCGGCATCTTCTGCCAGTGATAGCTGTGCTTGCAGTGGCGGCTGTGAAGGTTGCAGTTGATGCCGATGTCGGTGTTGGCGGTGGTGGTGCCAACAAAGGAGGCTAGAATGGCGGCGGCGGTGGTGGCGATGGAGAGCTTCATTCTGAGCGTGGCGGTGTTGAGTATGAGGGGGTGTTCAGCTGAGTCGAGCTTAGATATTGTAGATCTATCGACGCAATATTCGAGGGTGGAGAATCGAATTGAGAGGGCGAGGGAGCTTATATACCTGTTGAAAATCAACTTTCCGAGTTTCTGGGAGTGTGAGTGCTGTACCAAGGATGTTCGGGAAAGAAAGCCATGGAAGAATGACTCTCGGTTCCACTAATCATATCAAGGGTCCTCAAGCCAGAATTCTCAGGCCCTTGTTATTGTAGAAGCTCTTCTGAATGCTTCCAGCAGCGAAGTAGGGCCCGTTACCCCTCCAATGCGTTCTGTTGCGGCGAAAGAAGAGGAATTAGCTCGCCACGCCAAGCCCAAACAGCGCCTTTGCCTATACCTGCCCACAAAACACCCTCCGCGGTTTTTTCTCGCTCTCCAGAACACACATCTACTTTCTGCGCATGGCGAGGTTCCTCCCGCCCAAATTCTCTTGCCGCTGCGCCCAGAAAACCGCTATGTCTTACATCGATCCGTATCACGCTGCCCGCGCCCGCCTTGCTTTCCCCGGCTGAAGAGCCCAAAACAATTCCAAATCCAAAGTCCCGCGAGGGTAAAGTGCGTAACAGGCGCATCCACCAAAAGTATGTTGTTAATTATATGTTTTCTCTTGAATTCTAAGCGCGCTAATTATGAATTAAAGGGAGAAGCGAGAGAAGAACAAGATGGTGCTCTAGCCCAAAACCACACAAATGCAAGAAGGAGAAGAAGAAGAAGGAGAAGAAGGAGGATGGGAAGAAGGAGGAGGAGGGGGAGATAAAGGGGGAGATAAAAGAGGAGGAGATGGAGGAGTAGAGGGGGAGGGTGATTAGGGAGGGTAGAGTAGTAGAGAATGAATTGCCTATCTGCCTGGTTGCTTTACTCTGCATGCTGCACGGAATGTAAAGATTAGGGGCGTTTTGGTGCGGGTTTTGTAAAGTATAGCTGCTAATGTCATTTTTATAAAAAGTTCTGGAAATTTGCGATAGCGCATTAAAAGTGTACGAGCTGTGTAAAAGGAAGGACTTACATCTTCCTACCTGCCTATATAGAGAGGGGCTCTCAGAGGACACTGGCATCTGTGTCTGATCACAAAGTCGAGCATATCCTCTGATGAGCCTGTGATGTTGCCAGGTGTAGTCTGCTAGTGCATCTCCTAACTCCGAGCTCTGAAAGGGGAAAGGGGGTCTGGCTACTACCTGCTTCCTGCCCCGACGAGAGAGTCAATAGGATCCTCACGCCTTTGTCTGGACATAAGGTTTGACATGCTCTATATAAACATAGGATGTCTCCTGGTGTAATCTGCCAATGCATCTTGTTTCGTCGAGCTCTGAGAAAGAAAAGGGGATATGGCCACCATCTCCTGCCTGGTACAATGGGAGGGCCAAGGGGATACTCATATCTGCATTAGGATGGGCTCCAACGTGCTCATGAGGAGGGTTGTGGCATTGGGGATGGTTGAAAGGTTGGCGTTGAGATGTTTCGCGTGCATGTGCGTCACAGCTGCAGGGATATCCGAGCCTCGGAAACTGCATTCGCGTGGCAATCCTGGGCGTAAGTATCTCAGGCCATCCGGATTGCTGCATGGTCGAGAAGTGGGTGCAAAAGAAAAAAGACGGTCGCGTTCCACAGAGCGACGGTCGCGTGGACTCTCGTATCGCTAGACAAAAGGCGACCAAACACCGTGGGCGGGAGGTGTTGAGCTTGAGGATCAACGTCAAAAATAGCATGCTGCGCCTCAACCCACCGTTGACGCCTTGCCAGATCCAGACAGCTCCCTCTCCATACGGGGGTTTCATCGTGTCATTTCGACAACTACCAGTCCGAAAGATACCTCTTGATGCGAGAATGTTTCTACCACGGTTGCAGCCCTTGGTTAAACTAGCTCGCCAAACGACTCGAACGCTGGTCTGTGAAGGCGAGGGCGATGTTTCCCACACGTTTGACTTGTCCATCGAAATGGGCTAATGCCGCCACTCCCGAGACCCAAGATCGCGTCTGTTTCTATGAATAAGCATTTAGTTTGCCGTCCTGCGGCGGGCCGCTGGAGGTCACTGAAAAGGCCATCGAGAAATGCGGAAAAGGCATAGAGAGACGATGATGATTTGGGCAATTAGACGGTCAAGATGCCTGTAACGATGACGCTGTGTTGAAGCCCAGTAAATAATATAGTGAATTATCGCGTTTAGGCAGGGATAGCGCCTTGCTGTTGAGCCACCTCCACATGATGGATCTGTTCGCGCTGCCGCCGAAAATCATTCCCAAGTCCACACCCACCCCCTCTGCGACGCTCGCTCCAAGTTTCTTAAGACGTCGTGCAGTAGCCTCAGGTCTCCAGTTTCCTAGCGGCCTCGCTGCTCTCGCTTGCCTTGTACGACGGTGCACAGCTGCACCCCGCCGACGAGTCCTCAGGAGTCGCTATCTCATACTATTCGACGGGACCGGCGTAGCTTGCTGCTCTCTCGGCCCACCACCTCACGCTCGCTCACGCAGCTTCCCCATTGACCACATGCTTGATTGGGCCGCCATGTATCCAGTGCAACTCTAGGCAGGACTCAATCGTCGCATAGCTCTGACCTGCCCACCCCTCGCGGCCCACAAACGCAGCACGGTTTCAGACAACCCAGGCCTTCCTCGCCGGCTGTGCTACATTTTCTCAGCTGCTCCCACCAGGCAGCACACCCACCCCACGACACCCGCTCCGTAGTGCCTCGAGGCCCTATTCAGACCGACGCTGCTGTGTTGCCGTTCGTTACTGGAGAGGCTGTTCGCATGGGCAACTGTTGACGGACCGACGCGCTTCCCTCCTTCCACCAAAATCACCACACAAGCCGTCCTCCGCCCGAGGCCATGAGGATATGCGAAGAAGAGCGATAAAGATGGAATTACACAACGCGCACTGCGGCACTCAGGAAGATGCTCTGCGCCGACCCAGCCGACGGGACGTACCGATCCTACACCCCTCTCCCCGACCCCCGCGGCCCAGACGGAAATATGGCAGCAGCTCACCGCGGGCCGGCTTCTCCACCTTCCTCCTCCTCGTCTTCCTCGTCCTCGCGACGCTCCTTCCGTCCTCCTATGCCGTCTTCATAAACTTCGACAATTGTCTGAGCCGTGGCATTGTAGATTCGAATCCAAAGCGACTTCAATTCGTCCCCCTCGCGGTCTGGGCCACCTTCAACACCTCTACTTTGAGCCATCGTCTGAATATCACGATATATGGAAACGTAACGGGCAGGAATCTGCAAGCGCCGCTGCCTCCAATCGGAGACCAAGCGTGGTCCAACCCGAACGTGACCGAGGGCAAGATCTTCGACTTCAGCGACAAGCTCACGACACTCTTTGCCGACTACCAGGTCCTCACCTACAGTGCGTTTACCGCAAACGAGAGCCAATATTGCCTCTCAGCGGTCAACAAAGCATGTCCACAGGCCCCCATCTTCGATCCGTATCTCTCCGCGGACAACATCACCGAGAAAGACCGCTCCCAGTTCCCCGGGTTTACCGTGGGCCACGATTTCTACAGCAGCTATTCCTTTGCCACGTTCGCTGCTACAACGAGGGTGGTTTCTGGCGATAACGGAGCTCCCCACATTGCGTGTGTCTCCGCAAACATTACGCCGGACTTGGGGCACAAGCTAGTCAATACGCTCTGTTACCTCCCCGCTGCCGTGCTCGCCCTCGTAGCCATTGCCACAGTATTTGCCGCGACATGCAGTCCTTGGGGCACGTTGGATCCCTTCCGCTGGACCAGCAATTACGGAAGAGACGAAGACTTGTTGCGACTTGTCACACCTGGCTTCGGTGACTGCCTTCAATATATCCAATTCATCGTGCTCGCAGGCAGTCTGAACCTCAACTACCCCGGATTCTTTCAGCCGGTTGTCAGCCAGGCCAGCTGGTCCCTTCTCCTGTTCAATGAGAGCCTCGTCAGCCACGGAAATGGATCCCAGAGTCTCGTCGACGGAATCTATTTCGCAAACGGGACATATGGACTATCCCGTCTCGGCCAATTCGTCGGCATGTCGGAGGAGCAGGACATATGGGCGGGAATGGCCGTCTGGCTGCTTGGGCTCATCATCGCTGTAACTTTTGTGACCCAGCTCTGCTTCTTCATTCGTTGGGCTTACCGTCTGCTGACTGGCACCCAAGAATCTGATCTGCGAAGCAAGAATTGGCCCTTCACAGCAGGGCACATCGTCCGCCTCGTTTTCAACTTCTTCCTTCTCCCTATTGTTGCGCTCTCACTCTTCCAGCTTGTCGTTGCCCGCCGTTCACCTGCGTCCGTCGTCGCCGGCGCGGTTATTCTTCTCATCGGAGTCTTGGCGACCGCAATCTGGATCTTCTGGCTCATCTTCACGACCCGCCCACGCGCACACCTATTCGACGACCTTCCGACTGTTCTTACATACGGCCCTCTCTATAATACATACTCGGACGATGCCGCGCCGTTTGCCTTCATTCCTGTACTGGTCACAGTCATTCGCGGAATTGCGATTGGCGCTATCCAACCTTCTGGCATTGCACAAATTATCATGCTTGCTATATGCGAAGTAATCCTAATACTTGCCCTTCATGCCTTCCGGCCATTCCAGTCTAACACCTCCATGAACGCCTACCATACTTTCTTCTCCTCGATTCGGCTTGCCTCCGCGCTGCTGATGATTGCCTTCGTGCCGTCGCTTGGGGTGGATGAAGCCTCCAAGGGCTGGATTGGCTACGTGGTTCTGCTGCTGCATGGAATAGTCCTGGTCTTCGGATTCTTTCTCAATTCTCTTCAAACCCTTATCGAGGTCGCCGCCCGATATGCCGGTGCTGGAGGGGAGCAGCGCGGAGGCCTCACCAAGGTCTTTGGAATGCGCCAGCTCTCCAAGCGGACCCATCGGCGGAACCAACGGAGCAGCCTCAACTCCGACGCGGCCATGCTCACCAACGATGCAGATGCGAAAACGATTCAGCTCATGGGCGGCAGATCCCGGAGTCTGTCTGGTAGTTCCGCTATTCTTCTCAACCAAAACTACGCAGGGGGACACCGCGGTAGTATCGGATTCGAGGGGTTCAGTCAAGGCGACAGCCATGGGGGCACGAGTCCTGGCACACCGGGAACCGGAGCGACACCGTGGAGCTACCTTGGTGGCTCCGGCCCCAACTCAAGACGTCCGACGATGGGCACGATGGATACTGCGGACCCGTACTACCGTCCGCCGCGACCAAGGAAGCAAACCATCGACACTCTGAATACTGCGCCCGGTGGGAAAGCTCGACAGTCCGGAGGGAGCGCAGATCTCACGAACACCCCCTACGCCGATTCTCCCGAGCAGGCCGAGAATGGTGATGCTGGCGAGGGTCCTTCCTCCTGGTCTCCCGGTCGAGGTATCACTCCGGCATATCTTCGGATGAACCGCGAGGACTCGGATCCCAATCTTGCGGAGCGACGCGCCAATACTGACTACTCTGTCCGAGAGTCGGATTTGTATTATGGTATTCGCAACCCTCCTGCATATGGAATGCGTGGACCCGCCTTGTCGTCAAAGCCAACGCGCACATTGAAGACTGGTCCTGCCGACCCAATGGGACCCGTCTCCAATGCTACCGGATGGTTCAAAGGCCTCTCGTTCTTTGGTGGAAAGAAGAAAGAGAAGAGTAAAGGGTTCGAAGTCGTCAGGAGCACTCGCATGCCGCCTCAGATGATGCCCCTGGAAGAGGGTGACGAGTCCCCGCCGATCCCGAACGAGCCGTACAAAGACAACCCGGGCACGCCGTCAGACACCAAGAAGTCGCCGGACCAGCGGAGTCCGCCCGCGGCCGTGGGAATGGCCACGTCAAGGCGATCAGAAGACAGCGACGAGGATCGAACAAGCGACGAGGACTCTTTTGACCACCGGATGCAACGAGTGTCTGACACGGCACCAACGCTTGGTCCAATAGAAGCTGGCGGAGACATTGAACTTCCAAGCAGGATCGGGTCGCGCGCGTCCAAGGCTTCTCGTTCACAGGCTCCGAGTCGCGCGCCAACACTCCCCCGAAAGAGTTCGAAACGTCCAAAATCCACTGAGAGAGCTGTACTGGACACTTCGTCAAGACTGTCCACGGTCCTTGCTTCGCCACCAGGTACGCCGGGCAGAATGTCTATGGCAATGGGACCCGCGTCGAGTCAGCATCTCCAACCCAATCCCAATGCCCCCCCGATACGCATGCCATTTGGATCATCGGAGCCATCCCCGTCTCCCGAGCACTCGGCGGCGTCTAGCCTCTACCCCGACGATGCGAATAGCGACCTCCATCGGCTTGGGAATACGGACGATCTCGTACCCCCGCAGATCATCAGTGCTGGCGGGCGACCAATGAGCACCGGCTATGTCCATCAACACATTGCCCGTGACAGTATCCGAAATGAGGGCTACGATGCGGGCAACCACCTCGAAGCTTCAGCCGAGTTTGTCGACGGAAGGAGTCGAAGCATCAGCACACAACAGAGCGGCGGATCGTATAGGTCCCGCGAGCGTTGAAGTGGTTTCCTCGGGCTTCTTTACCTTCCTTTTAATAAGTCCGTTCCTTGTTTCGGCGTGCAGCCATTCTTTGTAATTTGAAGCTCTTGTTTTTTCAGCATACAGACTTCGTGTTCACGAATTTCCTTGTCTTGTACATCCAAAAGCGGTCACTTGGCGTTCTCCTTACTATGATAGTGTAAGGATCAGTAGGAAGGACAGGACACTGTGCATACTCTGTTGCATGAGCGGGCGGCAATCTGGGAAGGCGTAGGAGGCGAGCAAACATGGTGCATAGTTACATGTGTATGAGAAGGATGGGCTTCAAGTCTTGTCTTGTTTGCAGAGCTAATATTTGGACTCGGGAACGGAGAAGCGAGAAGGAGAAAGGGGCATGGTTCTTGGGGAGCGTCTTCGTGTGTGCACGTACACATGGGCATTTTTGCAAGTGCGACGGCAGAAGTAGCGTAGCCAGGGAGGGGTCATTGGGGAAGAAATATCCATGTTTAATATTTCCAAGCTTGTCTGATGTTGAGTCCTGTGGCGACCGCCAAGGAGGTACATACAATACATATTAATCAAGGGTCTCGGAGTGGTCGCGTGAGGGGCGTGCGGCTGGCACGCTAGCTGAAAGTTGGGCCCCCGGGGGCCGGCGATAAGCTTTCATATAGTCTACCAGCCTGACACGGGCACTGGCACTGGTTTCTTGACCCCTCCCCTCCGCACCTCCAACGACGACGAGCAGCCTGTTGCCCTCGACCCTGGCCGGCAACACCAACACGCCTCGTTGAAGCTGGAGTTCGCGGTCTCCTGGGGCATAGAGGAAAAGGCAGTGCCGATTTCAGCGTGAAAGCTGCTCTGGGTGTTGTGTGGAGTGTTCCAAGGTTGACTCCTCGCCTTCTCGGTTCCGCACCGTCGACGACCTCGATTACAATATCAATACGCTGCCTCGTGGACTCAGTGTTGCCTCCCGACCACACAGCCTCTGAACGACCAGTCCCTCGCTGTCAAATTCTGCCTTGCCCCCCTCTCGACGTCCAACACCCTCCCCGCCTCTTCCCCGGCTCGAAGCTCGAGTTCCGCGTCGCTCGCACATCCTCGACCCACCTCTCCACCGCTCGCCGCTCGCAACGACCCCCCAGCCTCTCCTCGCCGACCACGAGCACACCCACCACTCCGCTTGTCTGTACGAGCATGTCCAGCCCCAATGGACGCCGCTTCGACGGATTCCCTGCGTGAGCAGCCTGTTGCTCGGCCCTCCTCTCATACCTCCGCTCAGAGCACACCATCAGTCATGCAGCCCGAACAACGACGGGAAAGTGATGTGGCCTTGCCGCCATGGCAGCCAGATTCCGAAGTCACGCAGTGTCCAGTCTGTGGTAGTCAGTTCACACTGTTCTATCGAAAACACCACTGCCGGTATGTTTAACCCCCCTGTTTCCATGTCAGTCGCGCGGGCCCGAGCGTCAACATCAAGACGTCTGCCATTACAGACTCCCTGTGCTAATTTATCCCTTCTGCAGACGTTGTGGCCGCGTCGTTTGCAGCGCCTGTTCCCCCCATCGCATCACTATCCCGCATCAGTTCATCGTTCGCCCCGCGTCCGAAGCCGACGCCCCCATCCCCGGCCTCACCCGTAACGACACAAATTCAAGCTCGACAAGTCGAAATCCCGCGCTCGGAGGAGGGCAGGAAGTGCGCGTCTGCAACCCCTGCGTGCCAGATCCAAATTTCAGTCCGCCACCTCAATACAGCCAGCGACGCCGGTCCGAGATTCCTTTCGATGCTCAAGCCATGCTCAACTATGCCCCGAACAGATTCCCTCACATACGTCACCCGGTCGTTGAGCCCCCTTACAGGAGACGGGACAACTTCGACCCTGACGCGCAACCACTCAGTCGCCGCGACAGCCGCCCAGCGCCAGATCTGTTCAACGCAGCCCAGATGCCGCGCTTCCCCGTTGAGCCCCCTTTCAGGAGACAGGACAACTTCGACCCTGACGCGCAACCACTCAGTCGCCGCGACAGCCGCCCAGCGCCAGATCTGTTCAACGCAGCCCAGATGCCGCGCTTCCCCGTTGACCGACACCACCCCTTCCCAGCACCGGCTCCTCCGCCACGTCACAACCACCATCACAACATCCCTTCGTCGTCGACATCATCCCGTCACCCCAACGAACATCCTTCATCCTCCTACCCCGAACCCACTCTCCGCGAAGCCCTCCGACAGACCGAGCCCCACCGCTCCTGGTTCAACGACGCACCCACCCCTGAACCCCACTCCCGGCCCATCCACGGCTTCTACGACTCATCCGAGGGCGTCTCCAACACGATGCGGTTCATAGACCGCAGAACGATGCGCCAACAGCCCCGCCCCGCATCCGCGCCTGTCAACGAGGAAGATATGTGTCCAGCCTGCGGCAAAGAACTCCCACCGCTGGGCCCCAACGGCGAATCCGAGGCCCGGGAAGAGCACATTCGCGCCTGCATCGACGCATGCTTCACGTCTCCGACGGCTATAGCCCTCCCCCGCACCTCCACAAGCCAGTCCCTTCCGAACCGTTCACCCACCCGCAGCACGCCGTCAACCCGCGCCACGAGCCCGGCAGAGATCTCCCACTCCCCGGCGCCAGGACCAACAGAAGTCGCTGAATCTAGCACAGCGCGCCACCGCTTCTCGCTGAGCCGACCAAGCATGTTCGAATACACGGCCAGTGAGAAAGACTGTCTAGACGGGGATGGGAAGCCCGCGGAATGTATTATCTGCTTTGAGGAGTTTGAGCAGGGGGATCGGATGGGGAGACTGGTTTGTTGGTGCAGGTTTCATAGGACGTGTATTCGGGATTGGTGGGAGAGGAAGGGGCCGGGAGCGTGTCCGACGCATCAGTTGGGGGTGTAGGGGGAGGGGATGGAAGAGTGGATGGGGATTGAAGGGGGTTATTGGCGTTTGGGTTGGTTTTTGATGGGTATACCCTCCTCTTTTTGTGCGAGTATTGCGTTTTTCGGTTTGGATCTGAGGGGCATTGTAGCGCTGGATAGCGTGCAGATCTCTGTAGCTTGCATTGCGGTGAATAGAATTGAATTAAATAGACTTGGATATCTACGTCTCTTGCTGTTTGATTGATATACTTCACTCGCTAGTTCATCAATGGGAACCATGTAACCCGTATATTGCCTTTCCCTTGATCACATTTGTCAGTATTTGATAACAATAGGTCTAGGTATTTACACGGCATGTCTCTGCTTCTCCCCCTCCTTCTTGCGAGTAGACCTCAGATTTAGGCTTTTCAGTCTTGGGTCTCAACACCATTACGTCCCTCGTGCGAGCGTTATAAAAATATGTCAATTCGCTAGAAGACATGCCAGTCCATCTACTCAGCCAGCAGGCCAGGCCTACATGCTGGGATTTACAGGCTCGAGGCCTAGAATAGACATCCGGTCGGCATAAACTTCACAGTACGTAGTCCGCTCTAAGGCTGTCCACAAGTCCGTCAACCTCCCAGCGTCCCTCAAGCTCCTAAAATCCAATATTCATCTCCATTCCCTGTTCTGTTCCGCCCGGTCTGTTGATCTCAATCCATCCGTGGACTCTGCGTCTACCGCGGCGGTGGCGGTGTCTTTGGGAGTGGCAGAGTGCTCGCTTGAGTGTTTGTCCGCG
This sequence comes from Clohesyomyces aquaticus, assembly GCA_002105025.1. Classification (NCBI taxonomy): domain Eukaryota; kingdom Fungi; phylum Ascomycota; class Dothideomycetes; order Pleosporales; family Lindgomycetaceae; genus Clohesyomyces; species Clohesyomyces aquaticus. The sequence goes on from MCFA01000247.1 coordinate 25,274, forward strand.
GAGTAACGTACAGCGTGTGCCAGGTGGTATGTCGCACTGTCCGGGGCTTCTGTAGGTAGGTAGGTAGGTATCTTGATGGGAAATGGAGGTTCTACGTGCACGGATGGATATAAAGTAGCGCGGGCATTGTGTTATATGGAATTGGTAGTCTTTCCGAGGTGGAAAGGCGTCTAGGAAGCATGTCTACTGGCGCCGGCGTCGGCGCCGGCGGGATTTGAGGCTTGGCATTGTTGCGACGGCTGGATTTATGGCTGCTGGTCGAGAGCGAGGAAGAAGAGAAGGAGGGAAGTGTTTGGCACGGTCAGTGTCTAATTCACGAAGATGTTGATTAGGGAAGGATGAGGAAGTACGGACGGACGGGGCTAGTCTGTGGGCGGCTTGTTAGCAGATGTCTGAGTCTTTGGCGATGGGGATGGAGGGAGGGAGTTCGAGCCTGGAGGTGTCTACAGTCTGTCAAGGGAGACGGGCGTAAGATGAGGGTAGGCCACGGGGCCCCGGGGAGGATGGAAAGAATGCAGAGGAAGGATGGCCGGCCACCATGAAGGAAATAATGATCGGAAGATACGGTCCATGGTGTGTATGGAGCCTGCAGAGCCTCGTAGGTCTGCCCTGGTGGGGCTTAAGTAAGAACTCACCGCCCAAAATGAGCGAACTAAAACTGGTAAAAAGACCAGCACAAAACAGCCATTCCCCACCGGTGTCGAACCCATGAACACCGCAGAAAACTCTAAATCTCAATCTTTAACATCTCTCCGTGAGGCTAGCTGTCAAAAGAAATGCCAAAAAGTCCTCCCTTTCCGTGCCACTCATAGGAGACCCGGAAGGGGAAGATATTTGAAGGGCAAAATACTAGGTACTATGTACGTATCAGAGAATCCATCTTTGTCAGACAAAAAATATGCGTTGCAAGAGATGTGCATAATTTGGTTGGTACACATAACAAGGCGGGAGCAGGTAGCAGGAGAAGTGGAATCAGACAGCGACGTCACAACACTGTCTTTCTACCACCCGTCACCAGACCCTGTTTCCCGCAAAAAGAGCAAAATTGAACCCGAAAAGTGGCCATGCCAGCCTCCCCCACGCGTGCCGGGCCCACGAATACCACAAAACTCTAGATTCAATCGCTTGACTTCTTCTCGTCACGCGAGCTGCCAAAAATGGCAAAAACGATCCTCTCAAGTGTATCCAAGAATTCACGGATGGAGTTGAGAAGGTGTCTGAGTAGCAGAATTGTACGTATTATATACCTAGAAAAAGCTCCGTTTCTCGAACAGATAGTTGCGAGTTGCAAAGGGGATGGGCTGACATGGCACACATAAATAAGACGGGAGCAAGTAGCGGCGAGACTAAAGTCATCCAGTGGCGTCATAATACTGTCTCTCCATCACCCCACATCAGACCTTCTTACAGCCCAGCAGAAAAAGCAAAAGAAGCAAAAATAAACAACCCGCAAAATTCTATCCCCCTAACCCCAACCAGCTTCAAACCCTCGACCACAATATGACCTATAGATCTAGTTGCGTCACATCTTGTATCAGAGCGCCAGGGCAAAAAAGGCAAAATAAAAAATCTCAAGAGTGGTTAGAGCGAGCTTGGCTTCAACCACGCTGTCGATGTTTGAGTGATGAAATACTAGCTATTATATACTTCACAGAGATCCTATTTTCAAAAGCAAATATGGTGTGGATCTATTAGTTTGTTGGGAACACTTGATTGTTTGGTGAGGGTTCGTTTGTGAGAGGGGGGGCAGCGAATGAATGGATCCTAGGTGGTGAAGTGAGTTGAGGGAATACGTGAAATCCTCGGACTCGGCCCGGGTACAGCGAAAGATAACGAACCGCACACAGGGCTTCGCTTTGTGATCACTTCTGATAAATACTCGTGGTGAGTGTATGGAGACAAATTTGCTTCGTGGGAGTGAATTTCAGAACTGTTTGTTATGATCTTGATCTATTTATACATCTGCATGTTGAGCTTTCTGGATTTGAAAGAGCGAGTATTTAGTCTCGAAGGCCGGATGGGGAATCGCTGGTTTTTATAAAGTTCATGATAGTATGCTAATATGCACTTTATCGCTCGATTAACCCTGTCTGCGCGTCTATATTTAATTGATGCTACATTTTACGGGCTCACAAAGAATCTGCATCTCTCTCTGCTGTGCCTGCATTGCTATAGGCTCATTGAATGCAATTGCTGCGATAATGCTCGCTTCGAACAGAACATGTATCAAAGCTGGGACTTGGTATTTACGTCGGAGAGAAAAAGTATTGAGACTGGGTCTTGGTATGTAAAAACTACTTGGCCACGTCGAAAGTAATATATAAATATTCAGCCCTTGACTGTGCCTGGCATATATACTTCCTATATGGTATCTTGATGTGGAGAGACGTACGACGTCAGAAATATACAGGATTGCAAGGCCACTGGACAGAACTCGAAAGAGGCAGGCCTCGTTGTGCATTGAAGACTCGGCTGGGAAAAGATGGTCCTTTGCCTTCAGTGTGTTCAAAAATGTCACGAGCAGGATCTAGGACGCCAGTGTGTTAACCAACAATTATTGCCGCATGAAAACATAGTAAGAAGCCGATTTAACACGGATTTTCTCGTCCTCACAACAATGAATTGAAGGAACTATATGGGTGAATCCCATTTAAAACCGCTGAAGCAGCACATGCTGTAGAAGTCTAGCAACCCTTTGTGATGCCCGTGCCCAACATGAACAGTTCGTCAAGCATCTATGAAAACTTGGGATGCAAGTGCATAACACATCTTCCCTCTTGAAAACCTCAACAAAAATCCACCCCACATCGGATCAATCGCTAGCTGGAGACCCACCGAACTAAATCAAGTGATTCCCACGGCGGCTAGCACCGCCTTACCATTCCTATCCCCTAACACTCAACCCCCACACTACGGCCTAGCAGAATCTGCCTCGACTCCGCACGAATAATAATAGCGCCGGGGAGACGGAACCTCCATTCCGCCCAGACGGAGTGTGAAAATCTTTCGCCATGATCGTCCGCTTGGTACGGCCCGCAAATAGATCGATTAGACGCAAGAATTACAGCCGGACTGACTGGCAGCTTGATACGGAGAAGAAGAAAAGACGTAATGAGGGCTCGATTGACAGGTCAACGTGGGTTGTTGATGCTGGAGAAATCGATTTGGGAATAGACAAAGTTTATTGTAGTGACGACATTCAGTCTGGTGAAGATGGGTGAAGAATTGGGAGAAGAAGAAACTTGTTCGTTGCTAAGTTGAGAGAGGAAGCTTGGGAGTTGGAAATCAGTTCTGAATGTTGATTTGGAATTCCTGTCGGTAAGTTATACCTTGTCCAGAAAGATGTGCAGAATCTAGGAGGCTTGAAATTTCTCGATGTCCACGATGACGAGGTCGGTGCACAGTACGAAGGTACCATTCTGTCGGGACGGATTGCTGTGTCTTTTAGCCTCTATGAGAGTCCGTCAAAACTTGCAACTCCCTCACGACGCCCTTCGACCATTGTAAGCAAGGGACATCAAGTCAACAAACCTGCCTTGATTCAGCACTACCATGTCTAAACGTCCCCAGCGCTTTCCTAAAGCAGCATCAACAGGCCATATTCCCCATTAACATCAAAGCCACACCATCCACCTGCCAAGCTGTCGCCCTCCTCTAACCTGCTCTCCACCATTCATCGGGCACGGCACACTCTCCCTCGTGCAGCAACAGCTGAGATCCAGACTACGTACCTACAGAAACCTGTCTCAGATCGGAACGCCCGAATCCCGATATCTTGGGTGGCATCCGACGGTCGGCTCCACACCTGATCGGCGACCCGTGCGCCACTATATCTAGATGCGTACAAAACCGGTGTTATGAAAATTGGCTTGTCCAAATACCACAGCTCGCCCGAGTCAGGTAACCGAGACTTGGTGCTACCTGAAGAAGTGAGTGAGTAATGTGTGCTGATCGTGTGTTCTGCTATCAAAAGTAGAGTCGATGGCCGCTGATTCGGAATTGCGTTCTGAGGTTCACTGATGTACCCGATGTGATATCTAGGCGCCGTCCATCCGTCCCAACACGTTTTCTCCGTAGACCTAGTCCGCCGGTCAGCCTCCGCTTTGCATCATCTCCCATTCATGATAGGCCAACACAGGGCTGAAGTGAAACGTCAAGAATAGTAATCCGGCATCTTTCGGCGCCTCGGCCGGCTTTCCAGTCTTTACCGTCTCGGACCGAGTGCTTGCGGCACATGCCACAGAAGAAGCAAATCCCGGCATTCGGGGTCGAGACGCTCGGAAAAGAAATGCTGATGCAGATGTCGCACGAAGCCACCGCAGCCAAGCGAGCGCCCATCGGTGCAAAGACCGCAGTACCTACATGATCGATGCTGCAGTTCGACGATTGCTGGTGTGAGATCGAGATCGTCGATAGAAGATGCCAATATCGAAACGGCGGGAGTGACCCCTGCGAAGCATAGCAGGATTCTGTGAAGCTCGCCCGAGGTGGAAGACTTGAGCGAACGGCCATGTTGATAGATGGAATGAGGTGTGATGGGATTCAGGAAAAGAAATATCTCCACTCCCGAGAGGGGGGAGATGTGTCACCATACAACGCCATTTTCTGCCTGTCTAGACCCTGGAAAATAAGGCAATTGAAACAAAGAAGAAAAGAAGTGTGGTTCTTCTCCACATTCAATACATGGAACTCGCTATTGATAGACAGACTCAGCTGAGCAGGGATGAAAGTGGACGTCAATCAGAACCAGAAACCTTCCGCTACGGATAGCAATTGGCTGTTGCTAATAATGATCATGCCGCCAAGGAGGTACAATGATGTCTGGTCTCGGCTCCGCGGAGGCATCGTGAGGCTGAACGTGTCACGTCAGATCTGGGACTACGCTCGCTCCAACCAACAATGGCGGCTTATGGTAGACCATCCGTAGTTCGGCCCCATTCTCCAGGCAGAGCCACTCTCAGCACCCGTCCATCGTTTCCCTGCATAAACTTTGCTTCCTCAAGCTGTCAAGCTCCAAACACCCTAGCCCCAAAACGGGAAATCGTTCATCATCAGATCGTGATTGGAGGTTCGGAAGATGGTCGACGAATCATCGTTCCGGGAGCCCGTTTATGATGGTCGTCGATCGAGAACCAACCCGTAACCTAACTCATACACTCACCACGCACCCTACCACACATGCACCACGCGACCATCATGCCACGGAACATGACACTTTCAGACTAGCTGACGAAAGAAACGCTCAAGACCCTTCTACTGCCGATCTTCTCAAAATCTTTCAAGGCGGCCGGCCATGTATGCCATGACATCATCTATCACCAACCGCACGAACCCTAATTCATCGTCGGAGGTCTAGATCCCCCAAAAAACAATCGCACACGACACCGATCCATCCAACTCTACCAACACCTGCTCCCGCCTGTCTGTCTGTGCGACTAGTTACACCTCTCCATCCCAACCCAGCAAGCAAGTGAAATAGCCCGGATCGGTGTGCTCACTCTGGTTACGAAAACGCCACTACAACGTAGGTAACGTGCCACAACATAAACCCAGACTTGCTTTTTCGTTCGGAACTTCGCGGCCCCGAGGCGCTACCCGTCAAGTCCCCTGAAAGTACAGTGTCGTGATTCGTGCCCCATCTAGATGGCGAAACTTCCACAATACTGAACTCAATGCATGTGCATCCAGAGTCCCGGGTTCGAGGCGCCTGCAAGTGGGGCAGCGCATCATCTGCATGTCTGTCTGCCTGTCTGCCTTTCCTTTTCCGCTGGCGTTTCCTTTTCGTGCTGTGGTACTGGCATTCTGAATCCGATGTGACTAAGGCCGCGGCGCGGGTTACGTTACAGGGTGATTGATCGTGGGGGTAAGGAGGGATGTGGGATGGATGAACGGATGGATGGATGATGGATGGTGATTGGTGTGTGACAGCGGGAGATGCACACCGACCTGCAGTACATATATGTAAATGTATACAGCTGTCATCTATACAGACTAGTTACAGCAATTTCGCTCCCTTTAGTGAGAAGAAAATAGTCAGATGAGCTCACAATCCCGCAACGTTAATACACACCCATCCTTTCTAGTTGGATTCTGAGATTAAATTCAGGGAGTGTGGTGTAGATACGCTAACGCCACATACGCCTGCCAGTCGGGGTATCCTCCATAATGTTGACCTAACCTAACCTGAACTTCCATCCCTGATACATGGATGGATTCATGTTTCCCTTTCAATGAAGGACCATAGTATGAAATAACAACAATGTAAGAAAGAAAGAGGGAAAATATGTGCAGACCCAACTCAACTCAAGGATCCGCCACATACAATACATCCACATGAATGTACGCCACACTTCGAAAAATCTTCGTCATGAAACGCTTCCAACTCTTCCCCACTGCATCCCCACAACCCCTTGCCGTAAAATGTATTATCTCCAACCAATGTAGCTCTCCCACGCGTCTTCATCCAAATTCATCTACACCATCAACCCGTAGCCGGATTTCTGTCTGCATCCCCGTTCTGGCTAGAACTGGTTCTGGTACGCATACACCTGATTCAAATCCAAACCCTGACCAATCTCCAACCGTGCATGCTGAGCCTGGAATCCGCGTCCACCGCTAGCAGCAAGCCCTGGTTCAGAAACCGTCGAGATTGGAGCGGCGGGACGGGCCGACCAGGGCGGGTTCGCATTCGCATGGATATGTGCGTGCGCGCTAGAGGGGACGTCATTGGCATTAGCGCGGTAGAAGGTTTGGCGAAGCTGCTGCGGATGTTGTTGTTGATGGTGGTGTAATGTATTGTTGGACGAGGACTGCGGTTGGGAAGACGGCACGTCGGCCCCGGGTGAAAGGGAGAAGTTGTGGTAGGTCATGAGCGACGAAGACGGGGGTTGCGAATACGAAGTCGAAGCCGGGTAGTGTGGCGATTGAGGTTGTGACGCGGGAGATTGACGGGGAGCTAGGGGCAAGGGGGTGTGTTGGTGCAGACTTAAGTTGTTCAACGGCGGGTAAGAGTGGTGTCGAGGCGGAGGTACAGGCGGGGGCTGTTGATTATGCTGCAGATTGTGTTGCTGCGTCTGCTGCGACTCGTCCGACATGCCCTGATCGTAATCCTGCTGCTGTTGCCGAAACCGCTGCTTCTGCGTCGTTGATGACAATGAATCCACCGGAGAAGCCATCGGAGAATCCAGACCCTGTGGCTGACACTGAGCATGCGAATCCGACGACGGCGGCGCTGTAAACATCGTCGCGTATCGTACTGGTGCCGATCCCAGGGTCGATCCAAGCAATCCTTGCACTTTTTCCGAGATTCGAACGCGTTCGCCTTGGAATCCCTGTAGCTCCTCTGCAATACTGCCAGCGCGACTGACCACTTCGCTGGGTCTCCTTCCAATATATGGTTGTGATTGTTCGCCCCGTTTTCCACTTCCCTGCTCGTCCCCATGGCCTGGACCTCGGTGTAACGGAAGGTTTGTGTAACTCTGGACGTGCGCCTGGTGCTCCACTGCCCAGTCCCATGTGAGCGGTTTGAAGGGTTCTGGAAGGAAGGATTGCAGACCCGCGCCCTCGAGCAGCTCCATCCCGTTGTTGCCCATGACGCTATCATGCAGCATCGGTGGGCCCGCAGCTTCACTTCCAACGGCACCCTGCGTCTGAACATCGCCTTGGTGTGGTCCACTTCCAGATAATGACGGCTTTACGTCTCGCGAACCGTCCATCGGATCTTCAAGCCGGTACAATTGAGCCAGACCCCAGCTGATTTTGCTGACGGCTATGCCTGCAATCTTGTGCACACCGTTCTTGTCGAGCTGTTGAAAAATGGCAAACGCATGCTCCACCTTCCTGATTCGGCTCAGATCGTGGGTTTCTAAGGCGTCTAGAATAAGGATCATGCAAGAGTTGAAGGCTTTTTGACCCATGGTCCAGCAAATTAGCGCCGCTGGGACACGTGCGTTGAAGAAAAGAAAAGCTGTCAAGAGGTCTTCCGAGGAGGCGAGAACAAGTGGACGGCCGCGGAGCGTTGCTTTTATAGAAGAAGGGGGCGACGGTTGGGAGGAGGTTGGATATTGGCTGAATGATGGGGGCGGAGTTTTGGTCATCGAGCAAGGTGTCGGAAGGGCATACGTCTGTGGTTTGTCGAGCCGTTGACGGTTCAAGAGAATGAGGTAGTTGTGGATCTTGCAGTAGAATGCTATGGTCGATATCAACGGCCGTTTAGACTCGAAGTCCGAAAGTTTCCACGTACCAGCAGCCATGGCGCCATGAGGCCACTCCGGGATTTCCCTGTCTTCGTTGAGCCAACTCTCATTGAATTGGAGGTTCTCGGGCATGGTATCCAACAAAGCCCTCAATTCGTCCGTGAACTCATCAATCCGTGCATTCGTGAGACGGTCACTGCTGAGTATACGTCTGGCCAGGATCGTGAAGTGATTCACAAACTCTCCAAACCTCAAGATAGTGGGGTCTGTAGTCAGTTCGTGGGGTGGGGGACAATCGCCTATTCCACTGATTCCTAGAGGCCTGCCGAGGGTCATGGAATATTGCTGGTCCATGTGTAGCATCCACCACCACAGAGACTGTCGAACGGAGCACTCTTTGTCTGTAGGCGGTGCTGGGTCAAGGTATTTCGGATGACGGTGAAGGCCCATAGCCTGCGCTAATCGGATTGTGGTACCAAATAGTGTCCAGGCATCGAGAAAACGTCCGCTGTTGGTGAGATAAGGCCCGATCATGATGAGTGCCTGGATGCTGAGGAGGGAAGGTTTGCTCATGAAGGAAGCTAGCCTCAAGGCCTGCATGGAGGCGGCCACTGGTTCTTTGTCAGTGTGCCTTGCGGTGGAGAGGGAAACGGACCACCTACTGTACACACCTCCTTTCTTGGACTCCTCCTCCACAGCTCCCGATTTCCATTGCTGGCCGTACTTGTCCCACACGCAGTGCTGGGAGCCGAGGGCCAAGGCGGCAAAGAGCAGAGCTAGCATGTCGGGGCAGATCTGTACGTTGTTCCTGGCATCCGACAGATAACGGTCGACTTCGCCTTTGGTTATTTCCACGGGGATGTGTGGGAACGCACAAATTAGGGCACGCTTCTGAAACGCATCGAGATATGCCGGAAGTTCGACGCGCCGCTCAGGAAGACAGTGGAGAAGGCAGTCGATGCACGAATCCTGCTCTGCGGGAAACAGAGTTGGGAACGGGAAGGCCGGTATGTCTCGCGGGGCGTACATGTCCGCTCCACGTGGCATGGCATGAGTGAGGGACTGCGCTGAGACCGGATCGAGGCTGGTGCTAGCAAACTATCTAGTCGTCAGCGTGGAGTTGTTGTGCAACCAAAATCGCCCTACTTCATTGATGACATTTGCGAGGCCTGGGCTGCCAAAGTAGATGCTGTCGGACCATTCCGAGCCTTGGAAGCGTTTCTGCTTTGCGGCGCTCCGACGGTTGGATCTGGTGGGTGTCTCGCCAAGGAGGGTATCTGGAGAGGCGGCCTGGTCCGCTTCGTCGGTGTAAGTAGGCAGATTGCTCTGCCGCAGCCGCTCTTTGAGGATTAGGTTTTCAGACCGGAGTTTCCGCAGCTCATATGACTGTTGAATGGGCGCATAGTCACCGCCTTCTGAGACCTTGAACTGGCATTCCTTTGGTTTTCCGCGGGCGCAGCAAGCGGAGCACGGTTTTGTGCGATCGCACTGAAAATCTGAAATCAGTCGATGATAAACGAGGGCAGGACGGGATTGCCCTGCGGAATATTCTTGTGCGAGAGCCTACCTTGACCTTTCGCTCGCGGCATTTGGTGCACGATAGCAGCTGCCGCGGCTGCTGCGAGGGATGTCTCTTCTTGTTGCCGTCGGCAATGGCGGAAGGCTGTTCGACGACACCGTGGACATTCTCGGTGAACGACTCTGAGAGGGCGGATTGGTTAAACACCGAGTTTGATTCACTCATCCTGGACTAGAACTGGCACGTAGCGCCAATTAAAGTAGAGTGTCAGGTGAGTGCAATGCAAAGTCGCGTCGCTAGCGGTACGTCGCGGTGTGTTGGCCCGCCGGAGAAGTGCGGTCCAGACGACGGAGAGGTTTATATATCGGTGGTCCAAAGTGCGCAAGGTTGGGACGTCCACCACGACTGCTCCACTTGTCTTCTCCAAAGGGACTTAGATTTTCGACAGATGCCACTTTAAGATGTGGTCACCTGCTCTAATAATTCATCGTTAGTGAAGGCCGCACTTAAGCCTCATTCCTCAGCCAGCGGGTGAGCGTGATTGGAACGTGAAATAGAGGCGCCGAGGAATGAATGCCTGCAAGGCATGGTCGATACTCACCGAGATTTCGGTTTCCAGATTGGTCGCTGTGCATGGCAGCTAGCGTGCAGCCTTTGTCAGAAACCGTGGTCAAGTTGCACAGCGAATATCGCCAAGGTGGAGGACTCGAGTGTGAACGCGAGTTAGATGACCCGGCTACCGGGTCAGAACGATACATGATACACAGATCTGGCACTCTACCAGCACCGCGGGCCGATCCTTTGGCAATGCTCCCCCGGCCTGGCTTCCGGCTTCGGATGCCAACGTGTCGGATCGCTTGCCTCGTTTTTGCTGCTGCGCCAACTGTTGCTTTTCTCGCTTCTACACCCTCACGGAATCCATTTTGGGTGGCGGGCGGACAGATCTTGACGGGTACGTCTTCCCTGATCGCCCTCCTCGTTTTTACAACCGGTGGCGCATGTGTAGCTTGCGAGGTTGCATCTACACTTCTGTTGGATCGTCGTGCTGATCGCGTGTGACCCTTACACAAAAATTCATTGCTTGAAAAGCTCCTCTCTTACCGTATCAGACCGCCGTGGACCCTCTACTCGCAACTAAAATGGGGCCGACCCCCGCGCTTTCTGCGATTTGGAATTTATGAATGCCTGGAAAGGATATCGCCGGAGCCTGACAGGCCTTGTCAGCCGTGTCGCACCGAACGCCTCGATCCCGCCGTCATGGAAACTCCAGATCGTTCCTCTCCGAGCGTTAAACGTAATGCGAAAGGGTCTGAGCACGGCATCGAACGCTATCTCGCTCAGGTTACACGCAAAATACACTATGGAGACAGCTTTCAAGCCTTCGTGTAACAGAAAGAGCTCGCATGCTTTACCTTGCCGTCTACGATCCAGGCGGAATGTTGTTTCAATGACGAGAACACTACAGCCCGCTCATCATCGCCCGCCCACCCCTTTGTCCTAGAATTGGTCCATCTCCGGCGCCGCTTCGACAAGACGAACTGCCTCGGCGACAATCTCGGAGTTAGTGATGCCGACGTGGACGATTTTGACTTCCCAGAGATCGCCAATGCGAAGCTTCACGTCGGGCTCTCTGCGAACCAATATCCTGATTCCCATGTCGTTCCAGATTCCGTCCCAAATATCGGCGCCCTCTTTTAGATTTACCGTGTAGACATTTATAGTTTCCGGGAGTTCAGCCTCTTTGAAATAGAACGCCCGTGCAAAAGCATGAGCTGCCCAGAAATTTACTGCCTTTCTCTTCGTGTACGCAATGACCTTCTCCTTCGGGCCAAGAGCTATGATGGAGTCCTGCATTTGTCTTTTAGAGAATGGGAGCGAAGACGGGTTCGGCATGCTAGAGTAATTGAACTTCTCTCCGGTCTGCGCCTCGTGACGCAAGGCGGCTTCGATCTGCCAGTGTGCGATCATATCAGTGAATCGTCGTAGTGGACTCGTGACTTTTGTGTAGCAGTCAACCCCAATAACTTCATGGGGTATAGGCGAGAAGTGAGTGATTGAACGGCCCAAAGCCGCACTATACTGGTGTACCAGGGCGGGATTCAATGACTCGCCACGGTCCAAGTAGGGTTTCACAATCTTTTCCTTGAACTCGCTCGGTGTCATCCCTGCACCTGGCATTCCAACTGTTCCTCTGAACATGACAGGTATGCCTCGTTCGGCACACCAGGCGGCCGCCGTGTTGCATGCGAGGAGCATGGCTTCTTCGGTTATATTGACCGCGGTGATATCTTGCTTTTGCTCACGTCGAGTAGTACTGAACTCGATAATAGGGTCGCCATGGATGAATCGGGCCGTGTCCATGGATGGAGGAGACCAGCCCAAGGGACCTTTTCCGGACTGAGTGAAGACCCGGATTTCCTTATTTTGATTGTCCATACGGAGACCACCTCCTGCCTTGCGCCTCGCCCATAGAGCACGAGCGACAGCATACAGATCACGCAGATCTTGGACCTGATCATCTGGAAGTTGGTTTGAGGGCCGATTTTCGGCGTCGGGAACCTCCCCACCCACGAGGAATCGGGTAACAAGCGAGCGCGGATTTTCCCCAAGCATTTCGGCCACCTCGACCTGCGTCAGGTTCACAACCTCTCTGATGATGCCCGACTGGATCTTGGTTTCCAGGACGTTTCCGTCGAGGCTCACTCTGGTGCTGAAAGTAAGCACTGGCCGGTCGCGGTCGAGACTGAAATAGTTCTGGGACACCCAAGACGGCAACATGGGATAAGACATTTCCGGAAGGTAGACACTTTCGGTCATGTGTGCGGCGAGGCCCGAAAGTACATGAGCCTTACCAAAGAAAGCAGTCGGGTTTGCGATGTGAACATGGAGCCAATACTCCGTGTCGGTGCCTTCCACCTTCTCTACGGAGAGACCATCGTCTATCTCTTTGGCCCCGGGACTATCGATGCAGTATACCGGCAGGGGGCCCCAGTCGCGTCGTAGCGTAGCCATGGAATCGCGGAAATCCGGCTGTGTTCGAGTCAATTCGGCCTTTGTGTTCAGGAGCTCGAGATTCCGTGAAGAGCGGACAGTTGGCAGCATGAGCGACTCGTCGTATATAGTGCTGTTGTCGTGAGGTGTGACAACTCCTATCTCCTGAAGGAGCAACATGCCGGTGTGACTGTCCATTTTCTCAGGCCAATATCCATACTTCGTGTACTCTTCGTAGCAACCCGTAGCCTGGACGATGGCTGCACATGAAGCTGCCATACTGTCCATTTTTCGAAATTGCTGAAACAGACTCCAGGCTTGAAGGAAAGCAATGATTTGCTTATCCGTGATACTGAAAGTCTCGCCCCATGTGACACTCATCTCTGTGGAGGGGGATTTGCTAGGGCCGATGTAGCCATCCATGGGCTCACGCAAACCACGGCTGTGGGCAATCAACCGTCGTGCCTTTTCGATGAATTGAGACACATATAGCGGTCCATTCTCATAGTCTATTTTCTTCCCTGACACACGGTCGGCCTCGAATTCGAGATACTGCCGTACCCACTCTTGGACGTTCTCAATGATTTGCACCTCGGTCTTTGGTCTAATGGCGAAAACTTGGGTCAAGCGTTGGCTGCGGTAGTCGGATCGAAAACGGAATTCATTGTGTAACAGCGCCTTGCGCACGGCGAGGCGTGCTGCCGATGAGGGTTCCCAGGATGATTCGTTGCGTCCAAGCAATGCCTTGGCAATCTTGGTCAAAGTCATCATACGTGTGCGGGACTTGTCGGCCAAACTCGAATAGGCGTTGTCAAGAATGCCAGCATTCTCACGGTATATGACTTCGGCCTCTTCGCTTAATCTTTCTAGGGACTGTAAGATGGGCCACCCAGGGAGAGGGGTACATGTATGGTGGTTTTTAAATCAGCCTGCTCCAAAGTCGTTGGCATGTATGGAAGTATGGTACTGACTAACGCTGGGTCGATGAATCCGGGAATGACGAAGTGAACCAGTGTAATCGGAGAATGGCACCATTTTCCATTGACTGTATAGAACTGGAGCCGCCCAGCATCAATCTGTTGGATATACACTGCAAGAAAAGGTTCGCGGCCGTGAGCCCTGGAACACATCAGTAGCCATGGTGGGAGCATATAATAACCCAACGAACCTTAACTCTGCAACATCGCCAGGATTGAGGAATAGCTCGACAGTATTCAAATCTTCCTCGTCTTCCTCGAAATGTTCTTGGAGACTCTCGTCGGAGACGGGTTGATTAGACCTAGAAAGGGTATTGGTGGTTCCTCTGTACGCTGGGTGGTTCTGAAAAGCCCTGAGTTCGTCCGCATTCGGTCCTCCATGCTGAAGCTGCCACTTCCGTAGCTCTTTGCGGATTTCACTTTCGGGGGCGTGGTAGGCGGGGGCTGTGGTGTTGAGGCGTGGGCCAATGCGGCAGCAGCTCCGAGACGCTACAATGCTCAGTATCTCGACACAAAATACATAGAGAATCTTACGTGTCTAGAGGCATGAAGGGCTCTGCGTGGCACTGCGGGAGGTTTCAGGGAGTTAGGTGAGGATTTTGGCCGACCCGATGTTGATGGTCGTGGAAGGTGTTGTGCCGCGGCAAATCCTGAAAGCTTGCGACGTTGGTGTGCAATTCGAAGACGGCAGCTCCAACAGACATTCCCGAAGGCAATAGAAGGCGTCCCCTGACGCAGCATTGTGGACGTGTGGACAAGAGTGCGTGCAGATTGGAAGCTATCAGACAGAGCACGACACTTTACGCGTCGATGCGACGCCAGGGCAAAAAAGTTGAGGGGAGATCGGCGAAAAGTGCCCCGATGCTTAGCGCCATGTGCTGAACTCTGTCTCCCGGCACCCCTCGGTTCATCGAAGACCACCACACATCGACCTGTACGTATACGACTTCTTTTTCGTCCTCCTTCTCGTGTGATGATTTTAATCATAGCATGTATTATCCGAGCATCGCTTCGGCGCTCGTTGCGGAAACCTTTTGATATCTGACTCCAATTTTCGCTTCTGAAATTTCGGCACTCTCGGGTGGGAAAGCAGCCACTAACTTCGAGGACAGATATCCGATATGGCGTCTGGCAAGAGTCCACTGGGGCACTTCTCCATCCTGTATTTTGCGGCGGCCTCGACGTTCACCGGAAAGTCGACCGAGCACCTGCCAGCCCCGGTGCTGGCGCGTAATCTGTTCACGAGTCTGGAACAGCTGTACCCTGGTATCGTTGACAAGGTCTTGAGTAGCTGTGCGGTCACAGTCAACCTGGAGTACATCGATCTGGATGGGGAGGATACCCCGCAGTTGGAGCTGATGATCAAGGAGGGTGATGAGGTGGCGATTATTCCCCCAGTCAGCTCGGGTTGAGGGGACGATGTTGTTCTGATGGTTTCTCGCACGTGTCGATACTTCTTGGTGCACAAGGAAGGCACTGCGGAGTCGAGCGGCAGGCCGGTGAGGAAGTGCTGAGTCGAGCGGCAGGCCGATGAGGAAGTGGCAGTCTGCATCCTCTATGATTCCCTAATTCGATGACGGCCCACTCCTATCGCAGGACGGAGAGTGGCAGACCCAATGCACACTGATGCACTGTCTAGATAAGCATGGCTCTAGAAAATGGCTGTCAGCGGTCTATGGGAGTCGTATATCTCCTCAATATACCTTTTCGACCCCGGTGCTGTTTTGCTTGCCGTTACCAATCGGGCATGTTTCAGTGTCTCGACCCTCAAGGGCTTCCTAATGGTAGTGTTCCCAGACTTCTAGTAAACATACACGGAGAGAAGAGTAGGGCTTTTCCTAACTGCGCGCAAGTGCTGGCAGTCTAACCACGGCCACCGGCGGGATAAAGTAGGCAGAAACAAATCCAAATCCAAATCTGAGAACAGTGCAGGGTTCAAAAGGACAGCTATCACTGTCAATCATGGCCCTGGCGCCGTTGTGAGTGTACCAGCACCCAGTAGCCAGTGTGATAATACGTAAGTCTTATGCGCCGTGGTGATCGCACGTCTCGAATTACCGTTACAACTATGAAGTAGAAGAACCAAATACGGGCAGCTGGCTCTGCATGTACTCAAATACCCCCTTCTGTACAACAAATACAACCCCTCAACTGGTCCATCATGCCGTCTGCCGTTGGACTCGAACCAGCCACTGCCAAGCTACTGTGCGCTAGAGCCCTTTCAGCTGCCCAGGCATACCCAGGGCAACACTGACGACGGACATGTCGTCCCCCGACGCCGACCAGCTCTCCACCCTCCAGCGCCTCCCATCACATCCAAACATGTCTGCCGACCCGAGCCCCATTGACCCACGTCTTCAGTACGCCTCATCGCTTCCACCACCACAGCGGGCGCTGAACCCGCAGTACCCGCCTGGCCCGCAGCTGCAGACTTCGCAGCAGAGCCATCAACCATACTACCTCCCCGCAACCAGCCATTCTCAACCCCCGCATCTCGCCCAAGCTCCGCCGCCGAGCAACCTCGATCCCGCCCTTGAGCAGACTTCGCCGCATGGCCTTGAGCCTCCCTCGGACGAGCCCGATGACTCGGAAGCTGATCACGACGGGTACGTGTGTGCCTGCACCGCGGCTGCCCTTTGTCACGGCCACTGCAGACGGCAATTCAACTAACGCACGCGCAGTGTACACGACACTCCCGGCTCGGCCAAGTCTCCGGGCGACCTCAAGCGTGCGCGAGCATGCGATTCTTGTCGGGGCCTAAAGGTACGCCACGCCTGCAATTGCATTGCCACCCGTACTGACAGCACCAGGTGCGCTGCGACCAAGTGCGACCTGACCAAGCTTGCAAACGTTGCGAAAAGGCAAAACGTCCATGGTGAGCATTAACGCTGTCGCACAAGACGCGTTACCCAACTGACATTGCCCAGTATAACCACTCCACCGACGAGGAAACGGCAGAAGAAGGCCGATAGTCGCGTCGCTGAGCTCGAGCGCAAGATTGATGCCCTGACCGCGACTCTCCATGCGCAAAAGGCGAGTCCTGCCGCCGAGAATGCCTCCCTCGCTGGTCTGGCACAGTTCCATCCGCCGCCCGGCTTTCCTGGTCAACCCCGCAGGGAAGGCACGTATGGCGGTGGCTTGATCAGTCACGACTGGACCAGTGCTCCAGCCCGTCCCAACGACGCGCCCCCGGGCTACGGACCTGCGCAGACACATCAAGGGCCCGACCTCAAGCGGCGGCGGCTCGCTGATGGCAATGGACATGCTGTGAGTTAATCCCCTGCCACTAACCTAGAATCACGCTTACAAAGGTTCAGACTATCCCCGAGGACATGGACGCCATCCATCGCGACTTGGCCGAACAGCCGGAGATGCGGCGCACCAACAAGAAGGGCATCCAATCTGACCATTCCTACATCAATGGCTTGATTGATAATCTGATGACCCCTGAGACGGCCGAGCGCATTTTCAACCGCTACGTAAATGACATTTGCCCGCACTTCCCGGCTGTACCTCTGGCTCCTGGCATCACAGCACACGAAGTTCGCGACAGAAAACCGTTGCTGTTCTTGGCCATTTTGGCGGGATCATCTCATGGCAGTGCGGAGCAGCTTGTATCTCAGGACGTGCAGCGGGAGCTCACTAAGCTGCTGAAAGACCAGTTCGCCGACATCATCTGGCGCAACGGCGAGAAATCCCTGGAGATAGTGCAGTCGCTGCAGTTGGGTGTATTGTGGTACCGCCCTCCCATGCACTATGAGCAACACAACTTCTACATGATGGTTAATTGCGCTGCGGTAATGGCTCTCGATCTTGGCCTGGGCAGACCTGCGACGCCGAATGTCATGAAACTGAACGTTGGCCCCTTCCGACGATGCCACCCCAACGCCAGCAGCATCGAAGCCCGCCGAACGTTTCTTGTCTGCTACTATCTTTGCATGAGCATTACCATGGTTCTCCGACGACCCATTCTGCTTCGCTGGACCAAATACATGGACGAGAGTGTCAGCATCCTTGAGTCGTCTGCCGAAGCACTTCCCTCCGACAAGGTTCTCCTCCAGCACATCAAGATGGCCCGTATTGGGGAGAACATCTCGGTCCAATTTTGCATGGATGACCCTTCCGTCGAAGTGTCTATCTCCGAGCCGAAGGTCATATACGCCTTGAAAATCTTCGAAAATGAGCTCCAGCAATTGAGGGACCAGGATGCGCAGATGGAGTCTGTCGACCGTAAGTGACGATCCAACTAGTACTCCTGACTTCTGCTGACTTTTGTAGCTGCACTACGACTCGCGGAACATGTGACCAACCTGTATGTCCATGAGATAGCTCTTCACCATAACCAGAGCGCAGCCGACTTTCAGCCACCATTCCCTTCCGAATCATTTGCTTCCGGTGTCACCAAGAAAGACGCCATTGGTCCAGCTCACATCAGCGCACTTGGTGAATGCTTGACTGCAACTCATGGGATCCTCGACACTATTCTGGCCGTGCCTTTCGATATACTTCTCACACTCCCTGTTATATTTTGTAAGTGCAAACTCCGCGTCTTCAAGACCGCCTTTCTAACGATGATCACAGGTGTTCGCGCTATATACGCAATTGTGTGTCTGATGAAAATGTGGGTGTCCGTGACTTCTGCGGGTGAAGTTGGCAATATCATCAAGAAGGAGGACTTGGGAATCGAGTCGTACACGGAGAAGCTGGTCAACATGTTCAACGCCATTGTCTCGCGTGACGCGCAGAGCCCTCACGGAAAATTCTACTTCGTGGCCAAGCGCTTGCAGGAGCGTTTCGCGCAGATCAAAGAGGGAACTCAGAGGAACGACACACCCGACGCTCGGGACGACCAGCACCGTTCCGAAAGCCAGTCCTCCGCGAAGCGCCCTCGGCAGAGCTCGGCGAACCAAACTCCACTCCACCTCCTCTCCGAGGTTGCAATGGGTAGCAGCGGTACACCATCATCACAAGCCCAGCAAACCCCAATGCCTCCCCCGCAGCCAGCTATGCAGCAGGGCTGGTACAATCCGGGCGTGGGTGCACAAGGTCCGGATATGATGGCTATGCCACCTGCAGCCTTCGACCCGAATTTCGACTTCACGCAGTTCGATCTGAGTATGAGTGATGCCGATTTGTCAGCACTGTTCATTCCGGACGCGATGTTGTGGCAAATGGATCCACAGCCGAGCGGCTACAATCAGAGGGCTGCCTTCTGAGCCTGAATATCTGTGTGGATGTGTCTACAAAACTACCGGAGTGTGTGGATGGTTCTACAATACTACTAGAGAAGAAGAGATATTGGGCAGTCTGCATCTCCCAGACATACTTCCAGTCAACTTCTGATAGAATGTTGTGTTCCCGGAATACTGTAACATTAACATGGGCTTCAGGTTGTCACATGTACATAATACCTGCTTACTGGTCGTAATCCCTCGCTAGGTACTTGCGAGAATCTAGAGAATCATCTCCCTGGAAGGTAGTAGCGACAAATTACGTTGAGCGGCATCATGCCTCTCTACCTAGCAATCAACTTCGATTTGCATTGCAATTGTACTATAAACTTTTCAAACATGCTGAATACCGATGAGGCAATCAATGAGGTTTGTGTAGACTGCAAAGGAGCGTAGGACAACCCAACCAAATGCGAGGAGAAGACCAAACCCCAATACAGTTAGCAATTGTCTGCAAAGGAGCACGTCCCACATGTGAATGAGGCTAACCTGCGATCAGCCCTTCGGCAATCGACTTGGCGATCCAGGAACCATTCACGTCATCGATCGGACAGGGATGTGGGCTGCACGGCACATTTTCAAGTCTCCCATTCTCGCGACGCTCGCCCCTGTTATTGTATCTTCCTGCGCCTCTCGCGTTGCATTGAAGACAAGACGCGTCCTTGGTTTTGCATGCCACAATATAGAAACATCCTGCTCTAGAGCCGAACAGTTCAACCTCAGCCAATCAGACTTGACTCTATCAAGCACTACCAGCGTCGTGGGCAGTTCACGCGTATTGTACCCTCCATCCACCTCCCTAGGAAAACCAACCTCCACACGAAACTCATCCACACGCATCATGCCACCCAAACGCAAAGCCCGCTCTCGAATCCCACCAAACGCTGCCTCCGCCGCAGCTTACACAGACAATGGAGGCACTGCGCCTAACAAGCGCTCCCGCATCTCCAAACCCGAGATTGTTGCAATGCCTTCCGAACGTGATGCCAGTGCATCTTCCACCACTAGCCCCTCCAGCCGCACCACCCAATTCGACCACTCCCGCCCCGAAGAACTCTCCGGAATCGTAAACCGCACCTTCTACCCCGCCGAAATCAGTAACGAGCGATGCGCCATGTACAACGCGAATGAGATCCCCCGGCCCATGGAAGTTCTAGACAAGACTCTCGCGGAAACCAAGGCAGCGCGGGGAGCAACAGGAAAGGAGAATGGCGGCGGCGATGCAGTTGTGCATTGGTTCAAGCGGGATTTAAGGGTTAGGGATAACACGGGTTTGAGCATGGCGGGGAAATTGGCGGAAGAACTGGGAAGGGGGAACGGTGTGATTGGGCTCTGGATCCTGAGTCCGCAGGATTGGGAGGCGCATTTGGTTAGTCCGGCGAAGTGCGATTTTGAGCTTCGGAGTGTAGCAGTTTTGGGACAAGAGTTGGCCGAATTGGGGATTCCGCTGCATATCGAGGTTG
Organism: Clohesyomyces aquaticus; assembly: GCA_002105025.1. Lineage (NCBI taxonomy): Eukaryota > Fungi > Ascomycota > Dothideomycetes > Pleosporales > Lindgomycetaceae > Clohesyomyces > Clohesyomyces aquaticus. The sequence continues at coordinate 45,650 of MCFA01000247.1, forward strand.
TGGAGAAGAGGAGGGATGTTCCGAGGAGAGTTGTCGATCTGGCAAAGGAGTGGGGTGCTAAGAATGTGTTTTGTAATCTGGAGTATGAGGTCGATGAGTTGAGGCGCGAGGAGAGGATGGTGAGGATGTTGTTGGAGGAGGGAATCGCGTTTCACCCGCAACATGACGATTGCGTTATTGCGCCCGGGAGCTTGAAGACCGGCGCGGGTAAACAGTATGCGGTGTACAGTCCTTGGTTTCGCGCTTGGGTCGCACATCTCCATGCTCATCCTCATTTACTCCAAGAACGACCCATGCCGGATAAGAACCCCGCTGGGTTCAGAGAAAAGTGTGCACACCTCTTCGACACGCCCATACCGAAAGCACCGGAGTCGAAAAGTCTCTCCGCGGAAGACAAGCAGCGTCTCACAGCTCTCTGGCCAGCGGGCGAAATCGCAGCGTTGGAGCGCCTGGAGCGCTTCTTGACAGAGAAAGTCGGCCGATATGCAGCGACGCGCAATTTTCCCGCCGAGAACACTACGGCGCGCGTGAGTGTTCACCATGCCGCGGGCACACTGGCAGCTCGCACAAGTGTGCGGCTGGCAAGGGATGTGAATAGCACAAAGAAACTCGACGGCGGGAACGAAGGCATCAAGAGCTGGATCAGCGAGGTTGCTTGGCGCGACTTTTATAGACATGTGCTTGTGCATTGGCCCTACGTTTGGTACGTCAAAACTCTCCTCTTCCCCCGTTCCATCCCATACAAACCAGCAGCCTGGCGCTCCACTGACTCCCCTGCCAGCATGAACAAACCCTTCAAATACGAATACACCCACATCCCCTGGGAGAACTCCCCCACGCACTTCTCCCTCTGGACCCGCGGCCTAACCGGGTACCCCATCATCGACGCCTCCATGCGCTGCCTACGCTCAACCTCCTACCTGCACAACCGTCTACGCATGGTCGTCGCCTCCTTCCTCGCAAAACACCTGCTCCTCGACTGGCGCCTCGGCGAGCAATACTTCATGACGCACCTCATTGACGGCGATTTCTCCTCAAATTCCGGGGGTTGGGGTTTCGCGAGCTCGGCGGGCGTGGACCCCCAGCCGTATTTTAGGGTGTTTAATCCCTGGTTGCAGTCTAGGAAGTTTGATGCGGAGGGAGTGTTTATTAGGGAGTGGGTGGAGGAGTTGAGGGATGTGCCGGTGGGAGAGGACGTGCATGATCCATACGGGGCTGGGGGCGAGGCCGAGAAGGTGGCGAGAAGGAATGGGTATCCGAGGCCGGTGGTGGAACATAGGTTTGCGAGGGAGAGGTGCTTGGGTAGGTATAAGGCGGGGATTGGACGGGAGAGTGCGTAGGGGTGGGCTGTGAGGTTAGAGATCGAGGAAGGGAGGGAATGGGGGAGTTGAGAGTGCGAAGGACATGCGTGCGGACCGATTTATTTTCCATTCGTCTCCTTTCCCACAGCTGGATATGGGCTGGACAACTAAGGGTTTCTGGAATTCGTGAATTCGTGAATTTACATTCGTGCCCACGTTCCGTCGGTGCAAAGTCTCTGGTGGACTTCTTAGTCCGTGACTTGTTCCACCTTGTCAGATGCGGAGAGGGAGCATAGGAACAAGAGATACGCAAGCAGATTTGGACACCCATCTTACCTCCCCTAGTCCTGTCACGTCACATCGCTCCCGCAAGAGCCCCACTCTCTCTCCGACTAGTCAAAAAAAGTGCAAAAAGTGCAAAAAGCCACACTTCCACCTACCCACCCAACCAATTCACTCGAACCCGTGCCCCCTCTCAACTCCAAAAATTCCATAATATCCTGTCTCGGAACAAAAATATTGCAAAAGGAAAGGGACGGCGGGTGGTCAGTCCACCGCGGCCATGGTTAGTGGTTTCAGAAAACTAGGCCTTCCCGAGAGAAATGTGAAAATATTAGCGTTTATATAGGTACTAAATTGGCAATTTGTTAAGCGATAAGCAGAGCAGAGAGTAGGGAGGCACGGTGAGTATGTGTGGACGGCTTTGTCGACTCTGGATGGGAGGGGAGGGGACTGGTGCCTAAGGTAGTGACAGACCAGGGCATGTGATGAGAGGGATAGTTACGGTGACGCGGGACGGATAAACGCAGGCACGCTGGATATTGGGAAATTCTGCTGCGAGGAGAGAATCCGCAGCGGACAGTTTGTAACCAGCCCTTTTTCATTGTGTGTGGGCCAATGTGTATGCATCCCCATATTAACCCAAAAGTCCTCCTCGTAGTATCTTAACATGCTAACATCTCTATAGCAGTCTTCCAAGCGTTTTGCCAGCTATTTAATGGGTCCAAGACCATTACAAGCAGTGGGATGAAACGGAGCAGTATTGTTAATGCCTATCGTTTCGTCAAAGCAAGAATCAAAATACGGGCGAGCATGCAATCACAACCTCATAACTATCCTAGATGTAAAAGCACGCCGAAGCACAACGCCTGAACATCTTCATCACAGCACCACACTAAGCTTCCACCTAGGTCTTCTAGGTGAGTCAGATATCCACTCCCTCCTACCTACTCCACTGGCTTTCTAGACATATATATATGAATGGTAGTCCAACACTGCATTATCGTATCCAAATCCGCCATATCCTCAAACCCAGAACCCATATACAAGAGCACGCAGAACTATAACTACATGTCCACAGTCATCACAGCACCTCGCCACGCTTCTACCAAAGACATCTCAGTAACTTAGATCCCCCTTCCCGTCTAGTCCCCTAGCAATTCAGACATATCCCGGTAACTTAACACAGCATCATAAGAAACCGGCTTGTGATATTCTGAATATCTCCTCGCAAGTATTCCAGCCCGATTCTACGCCATGAATTCCAGAACCTGGGGATCAAAAGCACCAGAGGCAAGCTACATAGGCACCGACATCCATCAGATCCCCTCCCCCTACCGCCCAGTCCACCAGCTTTCCAACACATCTTAGCCTAGCAATACCTTATCACAGCAACCCGGCTGGCCGCATTTTTCAGCATCCCCTCAAAAGTAGTCCAACAGATGCCTCACTATATATAAAAAAACAGGAAGCCCGAGGCACCGTAGACAAGCTACTTAAACCTCTAGATCTATGATAACCCAACTTCTGCACTCCATGACTGTTATCCAGCAGATGATACCCGTCCTGGGAAGCGAACACCATCCTTGGCAGTTGACAGAAGGACATGGCAGTTCCTCTCTCAGCCCAGCTCGACGTACTATTCGGACCTTTCTGAGGTCGGGGCAGACTGGACGGGCAGAGTAACGGGCACGGTCCAATTGGTCAGTCTGCCCAACCTTTCAATAGTTGCGGCAGACTAAGTGGCAGACTGTCTTCTCAAGGCAAAATCGAACACAAGAGACATACAGAAGATCCCCGTTTCAAATCCCTGAACCATTCAAGACACCAGAATTAATAATTATATACAAGAACCCCAGTCCTCGCTTCCAATTTTCAACCACCCATGGTCCATGGTCCATCTCCCTCTATCCTACCCTGAAGCTCTCTGTCGGCCCATTATGACTCGGAACCACGCCCCCAAGATCCACCACCACCTTCTGCAGCACCACACCCGGCTCCACCAACCAAACCCTCAGCGTATGCTTCCCGGGCTCCACAACCCCCCAACTCGTCGTATTCAACCACGCGCTCTGCGCAACTGCTTGTTCCCAGCCCACCGGAAACTTCGGCTGCTTCTGATCAATCACGTACTGGCGTCTCTGTTCCTTCATCTCATCAATCTGGACCACATACGCCAGCGGTCGTTTCGGGCTCGTGTTGAGCGTCGGCGCGAGGATGAGCGTCAGGTTGAGCGATTTGAGAGGTGTCGTGCGGGTGAAGGTGTAGAAATCGTATTCAAGTGTTGGCGCGGTGGAGGACGTGAGGCTGGGGGCCAGAGGGTCAGAGAGCGTGAGCGCAGAGAGGGTGCGGCCGTACCCCGGCAGGAGGGTGTAGGTCAGATTGTTGGATTTGGAGGGGACGAGACGCGTGTAGTGTTCTGCTTCGAAGGCAAGTTCGCCCGCGCCGCTTTCGGCGAAGCCGGATGTGAAGGATGACGGGATGATGGTGTTGTTGAGTAGGATGGTGACGGTCGGCATGCCGTATTGCGTACCGTAGTCAGTCGAGCTAGAGATGTTGAGAACGGTTTTGCCGCCGCCCGAAGGCGCTTTGGACCAGTCGATGTCGACGTAGATGCGGACGTCTTTGCCGTCGGGGGCGATGGTGCCGGATTTTTGGGACAGTTTGACGAAGGGGTCGGCGGAGATGTTCCAGCTGAAGGTTTGTGTACCCTGGCTGTAGATTTCGAGCCAGCGAGGTGCGGTGTATGGGTTCATGGGTGCGAGGTTGAGGTTGCCGCCGCCGTTGTCGTGCCACTTGTCATCGCCGGGAACGGAGGCGTTGCTCCGCTCTACCGCAATGCCCATGTCGCCGGAGAGAGAGCGGTCGAGATTCATGACCCATTGGAGGTTGGGCGTGATTTGACGCATAGGTTGTTGCCTTCACGAATAATAATTAGCGCCAGCCAAATTTTTGCGGGGGAAAGAAAAAAACACGTACCAGTATCCTTGATATCCAAGATGCGTCTGGTCCATCATATGATTCCACTTGCCGTTGAACAAGGAATGGTATCTGCTCGTCAACTCGTGGTCCTTCTTCATGCCATCGAGAACCCGCTGGAAGAGCACGTTGGCACTGTTCCTCCCCTGATTCGCATAAAGATTATTCTTCGCCGAGCTGACCTGAATGTCGACAAAGTTGGCTCCCGCAAGCACGGGGTGAAGAACCATCTCGAAGAAAGCGCCTTGCTGGTCCTTGGACAGCTTATCATATATAGCCTGGGCGCTCTTCGTAAGGTCAGTCCACTGCGTGAGAATTTTATCCGCCTCCTCGTAGTTGAGAACGTTGAAGCTGTTCGGTTCGATCAGCTCAAACTTGCGCATTGCCGCCAAAGAGCCGTATTTGTCCATGACGGCCGCGATATCATTGGTCATCTTGGTGTCAAATGTACGGGAAGCCCACATCTCGAGCCACTTCGGCGCACTCTTCTCGTCCCAGAGATTGATGTCGTAGGCTAGGTCAAACCAGTGGCTGATGGGGATTTCGTAGGGCTTGAGGTCACCCACATTCACGATCCAGATCTCGGTTGCCTGGCGCTTGACCGCCTGATACATCTGCTCGCGCGTCTTTTGGAGCTGGATGGTATTGATCCATTTGTAGTCGCGTGGGTCGCCGACGTAGTCGAAGTGCTGCATTATCGTCAGTCAGAGTACGGCTACTTTAAGCCTTCCATGGGAGTGCGACTTACATAGTAAATGCCCGCACCTCCAGACCTGCTTGTTTCGTTACCGACAGGCAATCTTCTGATATTGCCCCAGTTGTCCTCCGTCCACAACAGCGTGACATGATCGGGAACGTGCATTCCAGCCTCGAAGTAATCCTGAACCTCCTTATACAGACACCACATCTGCGGAACCTTCTTTGCATCGCCATAAACATCATTCATGATCTTTTGCTGCGCATCGACAACATCCTGCAGGACATCCGTCTGAACATCCGCACTCATAGCCGTGTCATGCTCGCCACGCATGCCCACCGTAACGACATTCTCATAAGGCTTCGCACGCGTGACTCCGTCGACAAAGAAGGGATAGATGGACGCATTATTTTCGGTCCACTGCCAGATTCCCTTGCCAAAGTTCTTCCATTCCTTGGTCGCGCGAACCATCGGTTCCGTATGCGAGGTTCCCATGACTATCGCATATTCATCGGCAAGCGGCTGGCTTCGCGGGTCATCGGCGTTGAACATGCTTCCCCACATGGCGGGCCACAGGTAGTTGGCCCTCAACCTCAAGAGGAGCTCGAAAACGTGAGAATAGTAGTCGGCGCCGAATGCAGATCCATACTTCGATTTCGGGTACCTGCTATTCATCCAGCCGGTCAGGGCAGGCGCTTCGTCGTTGATGAAGATACCACGGTACTTCACTGTTGGAGACTTTTGCACTTTAGTCGTTTTCAGGGCGTAGATTTCGTCGCGGGATCGGGGCGGGACGTCGGCGAAGAAGTACCAGGGTGAGACGCCAATCTGCTCGGAGATATCGTAGAGGCCGTAGATGGTGCCACGGCGGTCGCTGCCTGTGTATGCATTAGGATTTCTCTGCTCGGCGTGATGTGACATCAGCACTTACCTGCGATAACTAAAGCCTCATCAACGCCGTCCATCGGGTTCTCCACAACCACGCTAACAAACGCCTCCCACTTGCCCAGGATCTTGCTGACATCGATCTTCTTCTTCTTGATCAACGCATCGATGACACTCGAGTTGCCAATTGTCCCCGAAATAATCGTGCCCTCCTCATCACCCTTGTTCTTCTTCCCCCCAACACTCCAATCCTTGTTAATGCCCGTGACATTGAAAATCATGGACGCGTTCAGCACCGCCGAAGCATTATACCCACCCGTCTTCGTCGTAATCGAACCATTCCGTCCGGTAACCCTTCCAAAGTCGACCGCCACATCGTAGGCCGCGCGGAGAACACCGGGCCAATCCCTTGCATCGAGCACGATGTTGACATGAGACTCGCGCGATGCCAACAGCAAGCTGCCACGCTTGTCCTCGAACCCAATTGTCGCGTTCTGGCCTAGCGCACTGACGAACCCGGATACAAGACACAGGACCGAAAGAAAATGGACCAGGAACCTGGACACCGAGGACGTGTCCATTGTGGCTGATACCGACACGTCGAGATTGAGATCCGATTTCAACTCAATTGACCTACTCCGGTTGCAATTCAAAGTCAGCGAGAAAGAACCCCACGACCTTGAATCCCAGAATCCGGGGAGGGAGGGAGGATATATAATATACCACTGCCCAGGCTTCCAAGCTCTCCAGGATATGTCGACTACCTGGTCAGTGTATATCCATCCCCTTAATATGCGAGCCCTCGGCCCAGAAATGCCATCATCCCCAGTCTCTTTCCAGGAACAGACACTCACAGCCCGGCGCAGCTAGAGCACGCATCTCGGAATGACGATCCCGGATATTCATCAAGCCTCTGGATAAATGAATCACCTTCCACCTGACGTTCTAGAAAACGAGGGACAATATAACGCCGTTGCCAAGAAATATGGGAATTCTTAGTTGGAATATGAGTAGTCCACGATGCAGTTCAGACATTGCTGCTGGTCAGTGGAGGGGGCAAACCGGCCCTGACAAAATTCTTCCGGACATGCTCAATGCTTCTACTCTTCTCCTTCCCGCCGTACTCTGCTTTTCGCAGTCCACAGTTACGATCTCTCGCACTGTTGGACGAGGCTTGGAAACGGGTCCTCGGGTCGAAGGAGATGGATGCGCGGCTAAAGACGCGGAGACGCGAAGCTAGATTTGGCGATGTTAGTCCTGGCGCTCATCCGTTAGGTAAGGCGGAATGCCAAGACATTGCGCCCGAACATTTTCGCAGTGTCCACCCCGCTGCAATTCTACACTACCTACCACGCTGCGACGCTGTTGGACCGACCGGCTACCTCACGATACGAGACTGAAACTATTTTGGGGTGGAAATTGGACTGCTGGATATTTACCGACTTGGGAGAGGGTTCATTCAAGCGCCGACATTCAATCGCCGCCCGCCGCACGTCGAATCGAAATTTATCCAAGCCGCGCTTTAACTACTCGGACTCGCTTTCGAAAGTGCATCTCGCACGCCCCTCACCCCATCCATACCACCCCCATTATCTCCTACGGCCTTCACACGCGCCTCCACATCCGCCCCTCCCACAATGGCGCAAGGTCTCCTCAAAAAGTCCACCGGCCCCAAATCCAAACCCTCGTCGAAACCCAACACCAAAACGCCTCGCGGGAACCGAGTCTTCAAGCCCAAAAAAGCGTCTCTAATCTCACAGAACCAGATCAAGAAGAAGTCGGCAGCGGGGTTGGTGGGCAAGACTGAGAAGCTTCTGGCGCAGAAGGCGGGCCATTTGGAGTTATTGAAGGGGGGCAAGAGGGAGGGAAGGGTTGGGGGGAAGGATAGGGAGAAGAACAGGAGTAAGACCGGGGGAGCTGGGGGAAAGTGAGGAGGGGCTGTGGTATATGGGAAGGCGTAGGGGATATGCGTGGGGAGGGAGGGGAGGGAGCGAAGAGTGAAGGATACGGATACGGATACGGATTCACGACAATGATGAGGTGGAATGGCTGCGGTGGTGGAAGGAAAGGGGATATGGCCTTGACAAGACAATGCTCGCATTGAGAAGCGTTGAACTCAGGGTCGCGGCATGGAGAAGCTTGCACAGCGCACCAGGGCAGGGATTGGACGATGTGCTTGCGGAGAGTCGAATCTTGCGGAAGAAAAGTTCTCAATGAATGCATTGCACGGAGTCTGGAAAGCTCGGGCTATATGATACCCATACCATAGATGAATCAAACTCAAAATCACACCCCCATGGCCTTTGATATGAATGAATCCCTCGAACGTCAAACGTCGAACATCTAACTCCTTGCTCCAGCCCGGTGATGAATACCATACCATCAGATCTGTCCTCTCTAAATATTACATCCGCAACACACTCCCCTGCCTGCAGGTCATCCTACAATATACCCGCCCGCGCCGCCTCACCACCGCCGGCTTCCAGCGCCTCCTCCCGGTGTTTCCCCCGCCCAATGCCCCCCTCTCCAACGCCCATTCTCCGAGCAACATAGCGCTGGGCCACGATGCCGACGCTCAAGCTGATGGTCTCCTCCATCCACTCGGCAACCCACTCCCTCGGATCCACGCCCCCGCTTTCGATGATCTCCCGGATTTCCTGCGGGAGCTGTGCCTCGACGCCGTCGCTTCCAATCACGCTCGTCGCGTCGAGCCACTCGACCCACTTTGCCGGGAACGCCTGCGATAGCGCGTGGAAGCTGATGCTGTGGATGGGGTCGTGGATGTAGATTGCAAACGTGACGAGCTCGTCCGAGTCCTTGTGTTCCTGCACGCCGCCCTTCTCGGTCTCGCTGGAGCCCGATGCGCCACCGAAGAGCTCCACCGGGGCCTCGTAGCTGATAGCCTGGATGGAGAGGAAGATGTCGCTGCTGCGCACGGGATTGGTCTCGCTCAGGATCTCGGTGGCTTGTTTGGCGGCTTCCTCGACGCCGCCGTGGGCGGCGAAGAAGTCGGTTGCGTAGGACTCGGCGCTGACCCGACAGAGCTTCGTGCCCTCGGGTAGGCCTTTGACGACGCTGAGATCGCGCTTGTCGTTTTGCCGCCACCAGGGCCCGTCGTTCCAGCCGCTGCTGCCTCCGCGGTATCCGTCCATTGAGCCGCGACGGTGGGTGGACTCGGAGCCCCGCTGGATGACGAGCAGGTCGCCGCCCTCGACCTGGGCCATGACGGTGGAGAAGGTCTGGTAGATGATGGGGTCGAGGGAGGGGTAGCCGACCAGGTCGTGTGTGATGTGGATCTGGAGCCGCTCATGCTGCGAGATGGGGGGCGCGAGGGTGTGGAGGATGTTGGTGAAGGTTGGCAGTGCACGTTTCTGCAGCTCTCCGCCTGGAACATGTTAGCTATACGGTGAATATGCACATGTCCAAAGGGCTGCCTGAGGCTCCAAGCAGAACAGGTCCGTACCAATACCGCGCAATGCCCCCACATTCCCTCGAACCTGCTCGGCCCATCGCAGTGCCTCCTCGTTCTTCTGAATCTCCTGATAGGCTGCCTCGGCGCGCTTTCTTGCCGCGTCTGCAGTCGCTGTTGCCGTCGAGAGAAGGCCTCCCCACCAGCCGCCGCCAGACGGCTTGGGCTCTGGGGCAGGTGCAGCCTTCCGTGGCTCCTCTTCGGGAGGAGCGAAGCCCTGATGGAAGGAGCGCGCGCTCTCTGCCGACTTCCGCGGCGGCGGCGCCTTCTCCTCGCTGGTGCGGGCAGAGGCAGTCGACGACGGCGTGGCAATGCCGGCCCGGCGAGCGTTGCTGGACGTGGTCGACGACGATAGCTTCGGCGTGTTCGGCCGGCTGGTTGGGCGCGGGGGTTCCGGCCGCTGGAACTTCTCGAGGGCTTCAAGCTCCTCCAGCTCTTTCAGCGCATCGTCTTCCTGCTCTGCGCTTTTCCGTGGTGCTTTGGCCTTTGCGGCTCTGGAGCTCTTGGGCGGGGGTGGAGCTGGAGCCTCAGCCTCCATTTCGAGCTCTGCCAGCTGCTCTTCGACCGTCTTGGGCGGCATATTGTACATTAGAGTACAATAGAGAAGCGAAATTTTCGAACAACTGGACCTTATAATAGCAAGCGGCTTCAGCAGAGGTGTTGTGCGCCAAACAGTCACATTGAGTAGAATCGTTAGACAATAGACAAGTGTAGGATTGTCGGCTCCCTCACCTCACGCATGTAATTAGCGCGGCCCCGCTCATTGGCTGGCGGCCGGGGCCAAGCGCGAGGGCCTTTGCTCGAGCAGCCACCGAAACAGAAGCCACAAGACAAAGCTCACCACCGAATCTCCCTCTCGCACCATCATCTCTGACCCTTTCGTCCCTCTGTTGGCAATTACCTCAAGCCCTTTTATCTGACTCCTGTGTCTTGCTGCGTGGCGATACCATTGCGCGCGCAGGCTTTTCATCTTTTGCTTCTATTTCTCTCTTCACCCTGTCACCCTGACAGGCTTGGATCCGCACTACGCCTCTGCAAGACCATCCATACAGAGTGCCACGACTCATTTGATTACATTGACTGTCGCGACCATTTTCTGCATGCCTTCTTGAAGCTTTCTTCTCCATGGCTCGCTACAAGACACTTCGCGGATCGCAACGGCGAAACGTGGAGCAGGATTACCACCCCATTCGAGGCACCAGATCTGGACGCGGCCACAAATCTGCAGGCTCAGCGAAAGGAGAAAACCTCGTCGCTGCAGCAAGGTTGAGTCCAGGTATCACCCGCAAAAGCACCCGTCGGTCATCATCCAATGTCTCCAATCTATCATCGCAGCAAGCTGCAAATGGCGGCGAGCAGCTTTATGCGACTTGGAATGCTCCCATGTTCATGATCTTTGGACTATCACGGGATTTCCAAGATTCGCTCGACGAAAGCGACAGCCCCAAAGTGGCGAAGCGATCGTCGGGACGACCAGCACGCGCAGCTGTTCCACTATTTGAAAAAGCACTTGATGAGACTACTGAATCTTCCGAGGAGGAGGAGGAGGAGGAAGAGGAAGAGGAAGAGGACGAAGAAGAGCCAGAGCCAGAGCCAATTCCCAAAACTCGTGTTACTGCCGTTTCAGCTCGTGGTCGCGGTCGCGGTCGCGGTCGCGGTCGTGGCGGCCGTGGCAGTCGAGGAGGCCGCGGTCGAGGCCGAGGCGGAGCAAGAGGTGGGTCGTTACGACGAGATGTGTCGCCAAAGAAAGTCCGGCCTACCCGTAATGCAGCTCCTGTTTTTCCCATGGTCGAGGAAGATGATGAGGATTCGTCCAATCACGAGGCGGGAACCAACGCCAAGCAATTCCACTACCGCAAGGAGGAAGACATCACCATGGCCGATGCGAGCGATGGCCACGACAGCGAGCAAGAAGATGAGGAGCCCGAAAATATGGAAGATGTACAGGTTGACTCCAACACGCCGCCAGGTTCACCGCCAGCAAACGCTCTTTTCCGACAGGAATTGACTGATGCCTTGAACAAAGTCCCCAAAAGGACCAATCATCTTTCTGTTCCCAAGATATCGCTATCTCGAGTGTCATCGACCCAGACTCCACGGGAAAAGGATGGTGCCTCGTCTCGCGCTCCTTCAGATGTTCCAGCTCTGCTCAATCCAGAAGATGACGTGCTCTCTGACTCGGATTTCCTCGGACCATTTGTGGAAGATTACCAACCGCCTAACGAGTCCGATTGCGATGACCATGCGGATTACCTTCTCAAAAAGAAGTACAAGCCCATGACTGATGTGCAAGATATTATTGCATCCCTTACGAAATATCCCGTCTCTCAGCGAAGCACCGCAAACCTGTACGCTCTGGCGGAGAATACGTTTCACATTCTCAAAGCTTGGCAAGATGAGTTCCTCGAGCTAGATGCTAGAGTAAGTTTATGACTCCTGACCAAATTGTGTTTGCTAATTCGATCAGACCGCGCCTCATGCACACCCACCCAAGAAGCCGGCTCAAGGAGGGCGAGTTCCGATAGACCGTATGACTTTCGAAGACATGAAAGAGGCAGATCTATACGGCTACATCTACGACCCAAAGAAAGGACCCGGAAACCAGGATCCTTTCACGCAGCGCCCTGGTGCCGAAAAGATTGGCGGAAGAGAACTCCGCCAGCGTCGAACTCGTGACATGATGGGTTCTGGCAATCCGAGTGAAGATGAGGAGGAAGATGCCGATGGCGAACGACCTTCAAAGCGAGCACGCCGAGCTACCAAGAAGTTTGACCTCAGCGAAGAAGGAGGCACGAACACGAACGGCGCCGGGACCGGTACCAACACGCCGAACCAAAAACGACATTCAGGTTGGGGCGGCGCGCGCAAGAAAGGAGTTAGCCGTTTCAATCTGCCCGTCGCATCGGAGACCCCTGAACCAGAAGCTCGTGGTAACCGGAGAGGCGCGAGGGCTGCCAGTGCCCTTCTTCCAGCACGAATCCAAGAAATGCGAGAAGAGTCCGGAGGGTTCACCAGCTCAGGCTCAGGCGACGAGGGCTCGTCGAATGGTGCACAGACCAGCGAAGCACAACAGAATGAAGCATATCGCAAACGAGGTAGACCGGCTGGAAGCAAGAACCACGGCCGGCGATCCGATTACGGTATCAAAAAGGGCCCGCGAAAGAAGGCCAACACACCACTCGCTGGTGAAGCAACACCAACGGTTTTGCAATCATTAAGCGAAGGCCAAAATCAGTTCTCCCTCGACACCGCATCTCAGGCCCCGTCTCAGCAACCGAATCTCGCAGGTCTCGATGGAACTAGTGACCAACCACCGAAGATGCCCCCGACTGGTGCAGCCGTCTTTCAGGCCATGCCAATCGCCGGAGAGCTTTCTATGCCGGTAACAGAACAAAGCCCAATGGAGCCAGTACCAGCCGCAGACACGTACATGAACACCACACCCTTGAGCCAATACGGTAACTCTTATCCCGACGACTCCTCAACCACACCCACCACAGTCTCGAAGCGGAAACCGCGCGTCAAGAGTGAGAAGCGCAGCCAGAGCATGACGATCTGGTGGGCCGAGCGAAAAGCGCGACAAAAGGAGCTCGAAGCGAAGGAATCCGCAAACAAACCCGACGGAGCCACTCCTTCTAAACCAGCACCTCCAAGCAGGAAGTCAAGCAAAGCGTCAGAGAAACGTCCGTCGATCCCAAACTCGAACGAACAGCGTGAGCAGCCGCAACAACAACAGCAGCAGCAGCAACAGCAGGCAGAACAACAACAACATCCGTACTCACATAACCCTCCACCACAGATGATACAGGTAGCTATGGCAGACCCATTCG
>MCFA01000248.1:0-59029 GCA_002105025.1 Clohesyomyces aquaticus
CTGCCTCTTAGTTAATTTAGAACTTTTGTTATAATTTAATTGCTAGTAAACTGTTATACCCCTAAGCTTAAAAAGTAGGCCTTAAGAGCTCTCCTGCTCTCTATATAGTTAGCGTAGGAGGCATTAGAGGCTCTAAAGAAGACTAGTTATCTATAGAATCTCTCTATATATACTAGTTAAATCTCTCTACTACTTTGTTTAATTAAAGGGCTAAATACTAAGTGCTAATAATATAGCGCTAGCAGTGCTTTAAGTACTATAGGTAGGCAGGGCTAGGGCTAACAAGGTGCTAAGCAAGTATAGAGTAAGCTATAGCTATATCTAGGCGTGTATAGGTCTCTAGATAAGCTAGTAGCTAGTTAAAACTCTATATTCCTTTACTAGCTCTAGATCTAGTTCCTTAGTATATAGCTCTAGGGGCTCCTCTAGCAATAGATATAGAGAATACTTCTTGTTCTCCTTCTAGAGCAAGAACTTGCTTGCTACCTTTAATATAAAGGAGTCCTATAGCAGAGAGTACTGCCCTGTCTCCTTGTTTCATAGCACTTATATACTAAGGAACTATTTTAGTTTACCTAGGCAGCAAAGCTTATATACCTAAGCAGAGCTTCTTTAAACTAAATTTAATATGCCTTATTCTCTAGATATACTAGGACAACTATATTATTAACGTAGAAGAACACTAGCAGCTGTTTGCTTATAAATAGGCAGGGTATATTAGAGTGCTATTCTAATCTAAGCTCTTTAAGAGTTCTTTATAGCTTATTAAGCTAAAGCTTTAGAGCTTCTCTAAGTCTATATAGAGCTCTTTTAAGGCGTAGTATTCTGCTAAGCTAGCTCTAGAAGCCTTCTAGAGTATAGCAGTAGTGTTTCCTTAGTAGGTAGGCGTTTAGGAAAGCATTAAGGGCGTTATATTAATAGGCAATAAGACTAAAGAGTAAAGCTAGGGCTAACAGCACCTAAAAGACTTTTATAGCTAGAGTTGCTACGTAGGTCTCCCCCTAGCTTTGCTACATGTCTCCTTAAACGTAGAGACGCGCTTTTAAGCTCTATAGAAAACTATCTTTATTAAACTTATAGGTATATACCTATATTAGTAAGAGAATCTTATTAATTATTAATAAAGTGCTAAGGTTGTCTTAAAGCACTCTATCTAAAAGCAGTAGTTAATTTCTTTTCTATTGCTCTATACTAGCTGTCTATATATAGGTAAGTCTTTATATTCTTAAACTGTTTTAGCATAGATAGAAGCTAATCTTAATAGAGTTAAGCTTTAATTATTAGTAGAGGCTTTTTATTTATTAATTAAAGTAAGGCTGCTATAGCTAGCATATAGTATAATTTATATAATAGAGGCTTCTAAGAGCGCCTTGTTCTCCTCTCTCTTTAGATAATGTTTGCTTCTTTAACTTCTATAGCTCCTTATAGAGGTGCGTTGTTAAACTGCCTTGCTAGTGTATTATTGTTATTAGGATCTATGCTCACATAGCCACGCTAATTAGCTAGCCTCCCTAGTTCTAGAGTAAGTATAGCTTGCCTGCCTCTTCTCCTAGGATAAGATAGTCCTGCTTTAGTAGAGTTTTAAGGTTCTCTACGTTTAGCAGGAGCCTTATTAAATTGTCTCTTATTTATACTCTTATCTAGAGTAGTATAATCTAGCGTTAGAGTTTGTTCTAGCAATAGCAGGGCCTAGCCTAGGGCTCTACTGTCTTTTAGTAAGGCTACTCTCTCTATATTAAATAGAGGCTTAGCGCTAGACATTAAGTCTATATTATTATTACTACCTCTCTGCTCCCTTAGAGGAGCTAAGATAGCTAGTAAAAGAGAGAGCTACTTAAGGTGCTTAAGCTGCTTAAGGTGCTTAAGAGTCTCTTCTATATTCCTTAAAGGAGCGCTAGTAGAGAATATATAGCCCTAGAAACTAAGGCCTATAAGCATATAGCCCTAGGAACTAAGGCCTATAAGCATCTAGATAGTAAGATTATCTATTTCCTCTAGCTTAGGAATTTAGATAACCTTAACTAGGCTCTATACTACTAGTATAGGTAGAAAACCTTGCTCTTTCTTAGTAGTAGGGGCCTTGAATATAACATCTCTAGCCCTAATTACTTAATTAAGGCTTAGCACCTATACTTAGTATATATTAGTAGCATTAAAGCCTACTAATATCCTAATAATAGTTTATAACTCTAGCTTTTTACTCTAAGGGACCTCTTAATTAAGTACGTAGGCTTAGGAGCCTATAATATCTATATAAGCCTATAAAGGCTTAGCTCCTAATATAAGCTTAAATAGTGTTTTCTAGTCTAATCGCTTAGTAGGCAATTAATTAAGTATATAGGCTATAGCTCTATATAGCTTATTTATAAGGCTAAGAGGGATTTTAGCGTACTAGGCTAGGGCGCAAGCAACCTTCGTCAATTCCTTTCTAGCTCTTTCTACTCCCCTAGTTTAAGCAGGTATATCTAGTGCCCTAAGCTTATGCTAAATGCCTTTATTAGCTAGGTTAGTAGAGAATTCCCCTTTAAACTTATTGTTAGAGAGTATATAGAGAACTAGTAGGAGCGTAAGACGCTCTATTTACGTAATCTACCTCTTAAGAATTAGTATATATAAGCCTTTTAACTTAGTTCTTATAGTTTGCTATAGATGCTAGCTACTAAACTTATAAATCCTATGTATTAACTAGAGGTCTCTATTAAGACATTCTTTTTTTCTAGCTCTTAATTAGATAAAATTAATTAATATTCTTATAAAGAGGCGAGTAGCCTTAAACTGCCTTAGTTATCTGCTAATAAGCTTATGTATTTAAGCCTTAGTATAGGCGTCGCACTCTCTCTATAATAGGCATAGGTCCCCTAGTATAAGCTTAATCCTAGTAGTGTTCTCTTTAAGGTGTTTAATTACTTTAAACCCTATGTAGCCTATAAGCACGTGGGCCTACGCTAGTAAAGCTTGTATAGGTAGTAGAGGTCGCTAAGAGGTTGCTATAAATGCGCGTAGTTAGTTCCTTAGCACGTGAATATTGTCCTCTACGTCTACTAGCTAGTGACCCCTATTATACTAAACGTTTATAATCTTTCTCTCTAAGCTATAGAGGTAGCTCTTGCTAGAGTTAAAGTGTATATTCTTCTTAATAACTCTTAGTAGCAAAACTAGGTTAGTAAAGAAATTAGGTATAAGAGCTACGTTGTTTAGACGCACTAAAACTATCTTTCTATTACTAAGAGCGTAATAAGTACTGTCCTCTAGGCCTTTATAGTCTTACATAAGGCGCTAGCGTAGACTACGTTATCTACTCTAGCCTTATAAGTTTCCTTCTATCTAAAGCCTGTTAAGTTATAAATATAGATATTTAAACTAGAGTTAAGGATCTACCTATCTAGCAGCAGTAGCTTAACTACTAGATCTATAGCGTTAAACACCTAATTAGGATAGCGCTGCTGCTTAGGTAGTAGACTATATACTATATTAGTCTATAGCTAGGCTAGTGTGCTATATACTACGTTAGTCTATAGCTAGGCTAGTAGGCTATATACCGCGTTAGTCTGTAGCTAGGCTAGGCAGTTCGAACCCCTATTAAGGTTAAAAGTCCTTGGCTTCTTAGGCTCTGCCTCCCTAGTTTCCTAAGCAATTAGAGCTTAAGCTTTCCTTAGATACCCTAGATAGTCCTTGCAGGCCTTCTTAAAAGCTTTAGCCTGCGTATTGCTAACTCTTAAATTAGCTAGGCGTTTCTTAGGCTATAGCAACTAGCAATTAGTAGGTTAGTAACAGAAGCTATAGAGACACTTAGGCAAGCCTCTGTTATCTAGTTCTCTAACCTAGAGCCTTTTGCTAGCCTTGTTCTAAGCTTCTTGCTTAGACTTCGCGCTAGTCTTATATTTAGCTACCTAGAGTGTTAAGGCCAAGGTAGTGGCCTTAGCCGCAAATGACCCTGCTAGAGCTCTACCCTTTTAAGGTAGCTATAACTAATATAAAAGCCACATGTCTACTGTTTTAGAGAATTATAGAGGATTCTTGCCCTTTTTCTCTATAGCTAGCGTTAAGATGCTAATGTTTTAGGCGTAGCCTGCCCCTTTAGCCCCCTCTTTGCTTACTGCTTTAAGGAATAGCTGCTAGGCTCTCTATCTGTCTGTTTTAGGGAGTTTAGCCTTCCTTGCTTAATTCATAGTAGTGATCTAGTCTAGTCCCTAGCTTTCTATGCTCTTGCTTTTCCCCCTGCCTTTATGCAAGTTCTCTATTGCTAGAGACAGAGTCCTCTCTCTTCTCTAGGCCTTAGGAGCAAAGTAAGCTCTTAGGCGCTTAAGCTGTCCTTAGAGTTTCTCTTTATCTTATATAATATATATGTATAAGGTGTTAATTGTTCTTATAACTAGATCTATAAGCAAGTTAAAAGTAATCTTCTTTGTCCTATATACTATCTCTTTTAATTTCTACACCTTATATGTAAACTTATAGGCTTCTTTGTCTTCCTTTAACAGCTCTATAAAGTTCTCTGCCTGCCTTTCTAACGAAGTACCTAAGCTGTTATAGGCTAGGTAGTTCTAGTAGATTAGCTCCTCTAGCCTGCTAGGCTCTGCCTCCTTAGCTGCCTTGGCATTAGGGTTAACGTATTCCTATATGTTAGCCTTTTTAGCTGCATCCTTTACTATAAACTACTAGTTGTCCTACTCCTGCTAGCTACTAAGCAGTACTATAGCGTCCTTAGGCCTAGTGTTGTACTCCTAGAGGTTTAGGGTTATTGTAGGCAGATAGTTAATAGAGGAGGTATTGGGTAATGTACGTGGCTCTGTATGCGTTTCGTAGGCGTTTTATAGCGCTATAGAGGGTTATAGAGAGTGTTTCTCGTCTGCGGCGACGTTTGTAGAGGGTGTTTAGCGTCTGTAGCAACGTTATATAGGTGTTATTTCGAGAACTTCGAGTTCTATACACGTATTTTAGTCTAAACAATAGGTAAATTAAGTAATATATAACAGACTAAGCGATAGCCAGGCTCATAACTATGAAGTTAGTGGCTTCAGAAAGTAGAGACTTGATTAATATGTAAAGGAAGCTCGGAAGCTCATCTATATACTCGGAGTGCCGAGCCTCCACTAGTACTAGTAGAGCGTAGCTCCTCACAAATAAGGCATATTAAATTTAGTTTAAAGAAGCTCTGCTTAGGGTATATAAGCTTCGCTGCCTAGGTGAACTAAAATAGTTCTTTAGTATACGAGTGCTATGAAATAAGGAGATAGGGCAGTACTCTCTGCTACAGGACTCCTTTATATTAAAGGTAGCAAGCAAGTTCTCGCTCTAGAAGGAGAACAAGAAGTATCCTCTATATCTATTGCTAGAGGAGCCCCTAGAGCCATACACCAAGGAACTAGATCTAGAGCTAGTAAAGGAATATAGAGTTTTGACTAGCTTACTAGCTTATCTAGAGACCTGTACACGCCTAGATGTAGCTATAGCCTACTCTATACTTGCTTAGCACCTTGTTAGCCCTAGCCCTGCCCACCTACGGTACTTAAAGCACTGCTAGCGCTATATTATTAGCACTTAGTATTTAGCCCTTTAATTAAACAAAGTAGTAGAGAGATTTAACTAGTATGTATAGGGAGATCCTATAGATAAACTAGTCTTCTTTAGAGCCTCTAATGCCTCCTACGCTAACTATATAGAGAGCAGGAGAAGCTCTTAAGGCCTACTTTTTAAGCTTAGGGGTATAACAGTTTACTAGCAATTAAATGTATAACGAACAGTTACTAAATTAACTACAGAGGCAGAGCTCTTAGCTCTCTCTGTAGCAGGCTTAGAAATGCGCTTCTAGATAAGGTTCTTTAACTATATACACTTCTTGCTAAACTGCTAGCCTATTCTATAGTATAACAACTAGCAAATAGTAGGAATTGTTACTAGAGATTAGGACAAGCTAAAAACGAAGCTTAAGCATGTGGATATCTACTAGAGCTAGGTACGCTAAGAGACTTTAGCAGGAAGATTGCGAGTTAAGTAGAAGCCTACTACAGAGATGCCCGCTAACGGATTGACTAAGCCCCTACCTAGGCAGAAGCATGCCGCCTTTATTAAGCAACTAGGCTTAGTAGATGTATCCTTATTAATTAAGAAGAGTTAGGAATTATAATCTAAGTAGCCCTTAATTAGCAACTTAAAGCAAGGAGAAGACTTTCCTTTTACACTATAAGTTATGTTTTATTTTAGCCTGTACAATGCTTAGTATAGCTCGTACTTTAACCCCTTGTTTAACACCTGGGAAGACTACACTAGCTATATTCACAGCCTAGTTGCTTTTGTACCTTATTTTAACTACTAGTTCTCCCTCCTTGAGTACGTCCTAGGGGGGTATGTAAGGAGCTACGCTCTACTAGTACTAGTGGAGGCTCGGCACTCCGAGTATATAGATAAGCTTCCGAGCTTCCTTCACACATCAATCAAGTCTCTACTTTCTGAAGCCACCAACTTCACACCATCCAAGACAAACAAAGCTTTTCAAGCGTCTTCCCATCCATGGAAATGAACCTTAATGCTTCCCAAGAAGAACCTAGAAGCTTTCCAAGAAGTTCTCCACAACGCTACCATATCATTCGCGAACCGTGGCCGAAGAACCCCATCATGAGTTAGGCAAGTATTACCTACCTTTCAAAACATCAAAGCATCTATCATTGTCAACTACAGTTCAGGGACCGAGTTCTCAAGTCCCCGGTCTAAAACCTTATCAAATAGAGTATTTCTTCCTTCGAACCCCTCGTTCCCTGACTCCACCACACAGCCACCTGCAATCTCATTATATCCATCCCCACTAAGCCCCAAGATCTACCTACCCCACCTTTATTTCCGAGCCTCGCCGAGGTACACAAGCTCACTCGCAACCCCGAACCCCCGAACCACAACCTTTCCGCCACTGGTTATCCAGTTCTTTGATCCCGCCACGAGGCCCACGCTATCCCGCCCGCCCATAACCCCTGAATCTCCTCCCCATGCTCCCCTCCCGTCCTGGGACCCACAATACCCCGCCTCTTCACCAACCACGACCCTCGCCGAAATTCTTGCCATATAGAAGACACACACACAGCGACTTGCATACTCGCCACAGCTACCTCATACCAGCTTCGGGCAATTTCTTTTTTCTAAGACATATAACCCACAGGCAAGGTGCAGATACGAAAGAGCAAGTATCTTTTGAGAGATATCATTGGTCTATGGCAAAAGCCTTGCAGCTTATTCACATCAAGTTAGCTATAGGAATAGAATGAGTAGGTATGATTTATTTCGACGTTTGCTGAAATAACAGTGGAGACGTAGATAGAACTTGGGTGGATCATACCTTCTGCTTAGGTAAGATCAAACCTTCTGCTCCTGTCATTCATCCCAATCGTCGTATTTTTCAATCATTGACGTTGTCGCCTACTGACTGCAGAGGGGAGGGAGGACTTTGTAGTTACCAAGACGCAACGATTCCCTGGTGCTCTGTATTAGAAGCAGAACGAACATGGTACTGTATCGTATCCCTCACACCTGAAAAAGGTAAACCACTTGTGAGGTCGGTCGGTCTGCGGGAATAAGAAAAACTACTTCTGATGAATAATATTGTAGAAAATCTTGCACGCACACTCACTCGCTCCAGCGAATGCGTCCAGCGAGTTCCATGGAACGAGCAAGTCTGCGGGGAGGGACAACGCTCCATTTCTCTCTCGCAATGATCAGGTGAGCATAGAATGTATTCTTCACTTTCTACGGTGTGGCGTTTCTGAACAAGGAGTTCGACGGTTTGGCGAGGATGTAGAAGTATCTGCATATACAATTGGAGAAAATGCCAGCTAAGTCGACCGGTGAGAGGGGACAGGCGCATGTCTTCCATTAGCTTAGAAGATGTTCATACTTCACACTAGAGGAGGGATCGAGATTTTTGAAGGAGAGAGGTAGGTAATCCTGAGGTAGTTATTAGATGTGATTTTCTGTAGAGACTTGTCTGGGCTTGTATGCACCTATGTGACACTAGGGCAAGGGTTGTGTATACTGCTTCCGCTTGCACCTCTCTCCTTTTTAGCTTCTGCAACATAAAAAATTCTAATGTATTGCGAATCCCTCCGCACCTTCACTTGAAGCTGAAGGATAACAATCAGATACAGCGTTTCCATTTCTCTAACAAATGCACACAAGCACAAAGCCCGCTCCAAATCGCTCCCAAAATTGTCCAAAACATCTCTCTCTAGCGTCCCTAGTCGTCTTCTTCCTCCAATCTCCTAGTAACCCTATCCCCCACCTCCGGATTCACAAACCCCCCACATGCCCCACTCTCCTCAACAATGTCCCTGGCCCTCTCCGCCTCAACCCCAAAATCCTCCATAACAAGACAACAGCTCAATTCCGGCACCAGCACTCTCTGGACAAAATTCCCAATCCCTCCAAACCTAACTACCTGATCACTAATCATGCACTCGCGTATCAAGTCCGAGAGATGCTCTGTGATAGCCTCCATCATAACCCTCGCGCCACGGGGGCCATAATACCCCGTCGTCGACTCTAGGATCTTGTCCGAGGAAAGCAAGGCCAGCGTGGTGCGTTCTTTCCCTTTGGTGGCGCGCTGTTCGTGTAAGACGCGGTAGTGCGAGGGATCGAGCGTCGAGTCTGTGAGTACAGCTTGGAGGCGGGGTAAGTGCCGTTTTATGCGTTTGGGGAAGTTGGGCCAGTCGATTGTGGGGTAGTTCTTCGAGGTGTATTCTTCGAGCGCTTCGCGGTGCTTGTGCTCGCGGCAGAAGCGCCGCAGGTCACGGGGTCGGAGTTGAGGATGTGCGCTTCGGAAGTCTTGGAATTGGTTTGTGGGGATGGGAGTCCGGCATACGGGGCAGATGTCTGGTTGAGAGCTGAGTTCGAGGGCTTCGTCGTCTCGGAGATGCTGCTCTATATGATTAAGAGATTCGTTGTGATCTTTGAGTTTGGCAGAGTCTAGCGAAGATAGCGGTGTACTGCTGCGGGAAAGAATGTCGATGTCAAGACTTTTGGTGGTGCGTGAAACCGAGGCGTTGTACCCGAAATTGGCCAGGCTGGCTAGGATGTTTGGAGCTGGTTTGGCGGGCCCAATATTCGGTTTCGACTGCACAATCTTGCGCCTCCCCTCCTTGGGCTTCGGTGGACTTAGCTTCAGGGATTGGTATGAGAATTCTGAGTCGTCCGAGAGATCACGATCTTCCGCCCTCATTCGCTCAGGGGACTTGGGCTTGACTTCCGGCAGTGGCACTAAACCTTCATCTGATTCTGACCCGTCTGCAGGCTCAGGATTTGACTTCTTCCCATACCCCACCTGCTTAGCACGTCTCTTCGGCCCAGGCTTCGGGTTTGAAATTGATATAGAGGAAGTCTGTAATGCTATTCTCATGTCTTTCGATGTATGCTTCGAGGTTTGCGTCCGAGCCACGCCTGACGTTGTCGGAACATGGACGTTGGGGGTCGCATAACTTCTCTTCAGCCGCTTCGATGGTCGATCTGAGTAGCCAAACCCAAAGATATCTTCGTTGTCGGGTATCTCATATTTATCAGGGACTGCCACCGTTGCTCGATTCCAATCAGAATTGGGGGAATCCAACACCTCGTTCTCTTTCTCACTTCCATCCTCGTCCTCCTCGTGTACGCTTGTCACGATTTCCTTTGCGACTTTCTCGGTCAAGTGATTTCGTGATCGCGGTGGTATGAAACTCTTCGGCTTTTGCGGTGCGTTCTTACGACTTCTTCTTGTTCGACCCGTTTGGTCCTCTCCAATCATCTTCATTTTCTTCGGTTGCGTCTTTCCCCTCTCTTTCGACGATCCTAGGGGCTCTTCTGACGTGACGGCTGGACTGCTGGATGATGTTGTACCGCTCGCGGGATTTCGGTTCGCTGGCACGGCAAGAACCTCTGGCTCCGGTTCCAGCTCATGTTCGCTCGGACCCTTCGGTTCGGCCAATATGTCCTCTTCCTCCTCCAACTCCCTCCTCACTCCGCGCGGAGGCGAATCCGCATAGTCGTCGGCGGTGGCGTGTGCTCTGCCCCCCACCATGGAGAGGAGCTTGCTTGTTGGAGCCGAGCTCGATAGGCCTGTTCGTCGCTGGAGAGGATGCTGCATCGCGGAAATAGCTATGTGCAGCAATCCCAGAGATCTCCCAATCCTCTCCTCTCCTCTCCAGCGTACCAAAAATTTCTTTCCTCGCTTTTTTCTCTGACACGTTTCTTATATGCGGCTAACACGCTCCTAGCATGTTACCAACATGTTACGCCCACCTTTTCTCCCCACGTTGCCCACCCTTGCGCGGACCTGTGGAAACTCTCTCTCAGGTCTACCAAATCGACGCGAAAACAATCTCGCCGTGATTTGCCAGGCGAATTGTGCGAACGACGGCCCTCGACGCGTCTCAGCAACTCCTGCGGACAGATGATACTCGGACTCGAGACGGGAAGGAAAGCGAAGAGGCTCGGGGATAGCGCGCGCAGGGACTGCTGTTGCGAAATTGGAAGCAAGGAATATCGACAAGCTGCGATGACCGTAGAGGTGTGAGCTGCGAGGCGGAGGAGGGGGGTGGTGAAGCTTGGCGCGTCTGAAATGCACGCGGAGCTCGAACTCGGACTCGAGACGGGGTTCGGGGATGGCGCGCACGGGCCCGGCGTTCGCCGCGGTGGTGGTGCAGAACTTTGGGACGGGCAGGCGCGGCGAAGTTCACTCAATTTCCTCGTAGAGATTGGGAAATTGTTGTCAGTGGTAGACTGTGTGAATGGTACATTTTGCCATGGGCGTTAAGCATTATATAGGAGAGAAGATTCTTCTCGTGACGCACTCACTTCATGATTCACATAGGTACATATCACTTCACTTCACGATCTCAATACCTGACTATTTCGAAGCGAACATGAGTGCAGACACCATCCGGTATTTTCCCTTCGTCGTCCTATCTCGTGTACATAATCCAAATCTCCCTGACCTTACATTGACCCTTTATTCCCCCTCTTTCCATTCTAACTTCTCTGTTTCTATCTCTCCGAGATCTCCAGGTCTTCGTTCGCTCCACGAAATCCACTCATTCACGCTTGCACCACCAATAATTTCTGCTCCTGTACCCTTCCCCAAAGATCCCCACACTCAATCCCTCTCTACACCCGCCACCTTATTCTGCACCTATCCCCTTTTCCACATTCACCTAGACATGATTTACCAACCCCGCCCAAACCTCAGCAGATTCTCCTTTGACTTATCCTCTATCTGCACGGCCTACTTTAAACCCACTCTAAGCCCACCAGATGAGAAGATTGGATATATGGTGTGCACATGGTGTGCGTAATATTCGAGGTAGCGCTGATTCTTCAGGAGCTGATTTGCTGTAATGTGTGTTCGTTCTCTCCTCGAAACAGTATAATTGGGGTATATATCTCCTCTTCTCTCCTCTCCTCTCCTCCGCTATGTTACGCGTCCGCTCCAAGCCCAGAATCATAACGCCTTCTCCCTCTTCCCCTCCCTCCTAGGCAATCTTCCTCCCCACATTCCCGACCCCCCTCCCAACCACACTAACCACAATCTCCCCCTCCTCCTCCCCTTCCACCCTCTCCTTCGCATCCCTAAACCCCCACCCACTCGCCCCAAAAGCCACCAAATCGCGTCCCAATTGCACTGTCTCCTCCCATCCTAGCACCTCCCTCCCAAGCTGTATCCTACCCACATCTTCACTCCCCATCGCCATAAGCATCAACACCGTCGTACTAGCAACTCGACTCGCACACCCGCCCTGGCTTACAACCTCCAACAGCTGATATGCACACCTCTTCCCAATCTCCTCCGGGGGCGTCCCGCCTTCCGGCGGCGACGCCAGATCTGCAGAGTAAAGACACCCGGTCGACGACTCCGCGACGAGCGAGAGCCCGAATCCGATCCCGCCTTTTCGATTCCCCACCCCGCTGCTGCTTGGGTCTGATCTGGATTTACTTGCCGGGGCGCTCGAGACATCGGAGAATATGTACGTGTCTGGGACGAAGCTGTTTAAGACTCCTCTCGCCGTCTCAATCATCCTCGCGTTATTGCTACCCGAGACCCCGACCGCGTACGCGACGCCGCGAATGCGTTTTACGCGGCCCGGGTTGAGGAGGTGGAGGGTCTTTGGGAGCCGGATTTGGTGCGTGAAGACGAGGTGGACTTCTCCGCCTCCAGAGCTAGGATTCACACTACTACTACTCTTCCCGGTGTATATCGATGGGCTCGCACACGCGCGCTTGAGCACGCGCAGCTCGATCCCGCGCTCAATCCCAAAGCTCTTGTATAATGGTAGAATCGCCGTGCGCACAGTATCCACGCTCACGTCGCCGGACGGTGTACTCCCGGTCACTACGCCCTCGCCGTGGAACACGACACTCACGCCGCTCTTCGCGAACGGCGCTAATGTACACAGCGGCAATAACCACCAACTCACGCCGCGCGCCTTGCACTCTGCGCCAATCTCGTGCCTTAGCACTCCCCCACTTGCACCGAGACCTTCCGCACTCCCTGTTATAAGCCCGGGGCGGTAGACGAGCGTCGTGCCCGTCATGCTGAATTCAATGGATGCGCCATTTGTGATGCTGTCGAGGAGCCGCAGGAGGTTGACTTCGTGCGGTAGCAGGCCAGGGTGCGTGGGGGACGAAGAGCGGATTTGTGAGATTTTTATTGGACGGCCGGTGAGGGTGGAGAGGACGAGGCGGTTCGAGAGGTGGCGGTGGCCTGAGAGTTTAAGGAGCGGTTGTGTGGTTTCGTCGGCCATGGTGGTGGGAATGCGTGGGTAGGTCGAGGGAAGGGATGGTGTCCGAGGACGTTGGGTCCTTTGCGAAGAACCCACTGGACGAGCTGAGTTTTACTGTTTCGCGATTGCTGAGGGAAGCTGGGGAGCAAAGCGGTAGGAAGTGTATAAGGCAGTGACTGGAATCTCTGCAGCGGGAAGCTGTTGTTTCGTCTGGTTGTGGGGTCAGAGGTTTCATTTCAATGTGAACTTTTTCTGCCGGCGGTGAGCCTAGCGTGCACCGCCAGTCGGGTGGCGTCCATATCCCCGATCAGATCGCCATCTCAAGAGCATGCGACCCAGTTTGAACCCGCAAAAGAAATCCAATTGTACTCTGATCTTGAATGAGCGCCTCCCAATGATAGAAATATACAATGCGCGAACTCGCACTCAACACCACCAACGTTCGATCTTACGTCCGTGATGAACTGCCACTGCTGCCACCCGCATCACTGCCTTCGCCAGACCTGTTCTCATCAAAAACCTTCTCATCACGATCTGTATAGGGATGGTCTTCAACATCACTGTCACTCAGCAAGTCCTCATCGCTCTCTCCCGCAAATGCATCATACAACTCACCACCCCTCCTCGCTCTCCGCCCCCTACCCGCACCTGCACCTGCAGCCAACATCCCCGTCCGCACGCCGCCCTCCTCATCTTCCACATCATCGAGAACCTCGAACTCGTAATCGTCGCGCGAGGATTGAAGACGTTTGCGACGTGCGAGATAGAGATATACAGCTAGACTACCGCAGAAAACAAGAATCAGTCCAATGCTCCCATAGATCCAGATTTGTGTGCGTTTAGACACACCGAATGTGGGGAAGGGGGACGGAAGGAAATTTTCTGGCGAGCTGCTTGCACTCGGGGTTGATATAGCTGAGATGGGAGTTTCGAAAGCTGTGGTAGAGGCCACCTGGTCTGTGGTTGTGGGCTTCTGTGCTACCGGTCGGTCTGGATGATCGGATGGGTTGGCCATCACAGCGCCGGTGCTTGAGGGCACAGTAATGGTTGTGGTATGGGCAGGAACGGTCGTAATAACATCGTGATCGTCGTCATCGTGCTCATTCGGCATGGGTCGAAGGGGCTGATTCTTAGCATCGATGCATTCACCCCAAAGACGGAGCTTCCAGTCGGTAAAGTTGCCAGTATGTTCATTGACCTTGGTGTCCTTCACAATAACTGTCCACTTTCCGATGCCCTTTTCTCCCCAGTGAGCCACGCTCATAAATGTCCAATCGAGGTAGCCTGCCGGGAACTCGTCGTCGCGGCGAGGGGTGGACAGGTGGCTTGTCATGCCGTCCGGGCTGATCAACTCGACGCTGAGGTCTCCGCGACGGGAATGGGCGATGTTCATGGTCAGGGTGATGTGCTCGACACGCTCAAAATTGGCCTTTTTGAGCATATCTTGCGTGACTTCAAAGGTGCTGGCCAGCCCTTGATCGCCCTGCGGAATTGGTTTCTTGACATGCATCCACGGGGAGTAAAACCACGCTTGGGGTTTGACCAGCTCCCACGTCTTGGCGGCTTCAACAATGGCATATGCGTCGAGCTTCCCGTAGCCGAATTGGTGGCTGAACATCTTGCCCATAGTCGTCTTCGTCCAGTCGCTAGGTTGGTCAAAGGGTACCGCAGTCATGACGACAAGCCACTGAAGGTCTCGCCAGGTCAGTTCAGGGCGGGCCTGGAGAGCAAGAGCGAAAGTGCCAACTCCGATAGGTCCGGCGGCTGAAGTACCACCATGTTGGCCGGTACATTTGTTGGCCCCCACATCCGTGGTGTGGATTGCATCGCCGCTGCCGCTGCTATAGGTCACAACGAGCTGCGCCGAACAAGCCTCGGAATAGTATGGATGTAAGTTCTTGTTGTCGATGGCTCCAACGGTGATACTGTAGATGCTGTTGGTATAGCCGTCGAAGTTGCAGTTGTCGTCGCTCGCGGCTCCGTTGCCAGCCGCAAAGACATAGATAGAGCCCTTGCCACCCCGACCCTGCTGGACAGCGGTTATCATGGCCTTTTCGATGAGCGGACCCGGGGCTTGCATAGTCTTGCCGTCGTCCGGAGGCCCCCAAGAGCAGGAATATATGTCGTTCTTTTGGAGCTCGTAGTTGATGGCTAGTGACTCGTCCATGTCCGTGATGTCGCCAGAGAGGATTCGGACGCCGGAAATCTTGGAGTCGTAAGCAATGCCCACTCCACAGGCATTGTTCCTGCCGGCGGCAACTTCTCCCGCGCAGCGCGTTCCATGTCGGTCGTCGGACAGACGAGGCTTCGGCAGGTCGACGTGGTCGTTGAAATCGTAGGAGCCCTCAGCAAAGAAGTTGTCTTTCAAGTCCTCGCTATCCATGTCGAGGCCATCGTCGACAATGCATGCCGTGACATTCTTTCCGGTGATGCCCTGCATCCACACATCTGTGACATTCAAGTCGTTTCCGGGCGTTTTGACATTGAAAATGTGCCACTGCTCCTCAAATATGGGGTCCTTGATCTGGAGGCGGGAAGCGATGTCTCGTTGAGCGGTGATAGCGTCGGTTATCGGGGGGCCAGCTCGCGAAACCTGTGGTATTGTGCTTCGCTTCCAGTGCCGAGCTTTTATCTTCTGCTTCTGGGTAAAACGGATGCTGTCTAGGGGATGTGACTCCAGGCCAACCTCCCTCTTCCGTCGCCGCCTCTTCAGCTCTTGAACGGCGTCATCTACGATGTCGTTGCTGTGCTTCGGTGCCTTGAAGACATGGTGATCTGCGAGCGACCCCATTTCGCCTTCGTACGTAAGCCCGAGATGCGCTGCAAGGTCCGAGGGGGAAGTCGACGGAGAGACATGGATGGCGTAGTAGTCGTGGGTTGCATAGTTTCGAGGAGGAAGGTGCGCCGTGGCCAGCGTCGCTGCAGAGAGCAGCGCCCACAGACTGAGGATGCGCATGGCGAAAATGTGTGCGTGGAGGTTTACGTGGAGGAGGAGCCGGCTTTCATAGGTTCAGGGGAGTCGGTTGGGGGCTGGAGGGCCGCGTTATCGCAGGGGGCAGACGGTGAATGTCTGCAATGAATGCGGGCTCTGAATAGAGCAGAATGGGGTGCGAGTCGTGAGCCTGTGGAGAGGTTGCGCAGTCGAGGCGGAAGGGAGCCCTGGGTTGAGCTGGGGGATGATTACGAGGAGTCGGGTATTAATCGAGGGAATCGAGGGGTGACTTGGACCCGGCCCTTGGTGTCACCGCCGATGAAAGGGGGAAATAGAGATGGAAAGCGAAGTGAGTGGTCGCCGTGTCGTGGATGTGTCTGCGGCCGTGGAAGAGTGTCGTGGGCGAGTTGAAACACCAGCGTGCTCGGTTTGGACACATGTATTATTGAGGCCGTGGCGGCTGCTCTTGAGAGCCTAGCGCCGGGCAGAACGGGCAGAAAGCGAGGGCGGTGTGGAGGCGCGAAGGGGGCACGGGGGCCAGCCGCCAGCCAGCCCTGCCCACGACTCCGACAAGCGGCACCGAGCCCTGGAGGAGCGGCGACCGGGAAACTCGCGAGGCTGGGTTCCCGCCTCCAAATTTCTGGGCTGCGGACAACGCAGCACCACTGGCTTGGGCCTGGGAATATCACCTCCCCCCTCCCCCCCCCCATGCATCTCCATCCTCTTCTCCCGTGTACATACTACAGTTGCGCAATTGATTTCCAGCGTCCTGGCCCTCACCGGTGTTCATCCATTGCTCTTGCACCCCTTTTCGCATCGCACCGCCGGCCACTCCTCCGGCGCCCATCCGTATAATTTTAGGTAGCAGCTCGCATTTCATGCCGCTTCATTTCACGTCTGAGGAGTCTTCCGTGCACAGTACCTACATTCATATTCGACGCTCAGCGCATCCAATTCCCTCTTCCCCGCCCACCGAACCCCACCGGCGCTCACTCCACCCGACACCGCAGCCCTCGAGCTGGGAAAGGAGCTGTGCGAAGCTCTATGAGACGCCCTCGACATGGAGAATCGTAGAAACAGCGGCTCCTATTCCTCGCGCATCGCCAACAATGCCCCGCCACAGCCCGTGACCGAGGGCTATCCCCAGAAGCGCAATTCCTATCGACGGCCCGCTGAGCTGCAGCCCGCGCGACCACAGAGCGACCTCCCGCCAGCATCGAGTACCAACCCCCCGACAAGCAATACTGCGCGACCGGTCGCTGCTGGTGCTTCCGGCCAGAATGGCGTGGCTCGCGCTTCGTCGCATCGGCGGCGACAGAGCCAGCAGATACCACCTCCCACATCAGGCGCTGTAGCTGAACCGCTACCAGCTGCGCCCGACGTGCCGAGGGGACCCCCTCCGACCGCATACCGAGATCCGTATGCTCCCAGAGGAAGCTCACGACCCACTCGCACTTACTCTGGCCGATCGCGCGATCCGACCATCCATCTCAATGCAAGCAGACAGCAGCCCAACATCCAACTTCCGCCCCAGAGACTGCAAGAACTGCGGGGAGCGCCCCTTTCCCCTGCTGAACCCATGTCGGCCACAATCGAAGGTGCAGCCAAGACAGACCTACGAAGGCCCTCTGTCCCAGACCGTTCACCGCTGCAGAAGTTGGAAGGGAAGCTGGATGATATAAGCAAAGAAGAGAGACGCGCAAGAATTCTGGAGGCCGAGCTTGCGGCCCAAGAAAAGGCAGAGGCAGAACGGGCAGCCCGGCGAGCACGGGAAGCGGCGCAAAAACAGCAGCGTAACGTCTCTGGGCCTGTCTCGAGCTCGGAGAGGAACAGCCTGGCGCCTCCAGGTCGCACTGCTAGCACTAGGCGCCATGTTTCAATGCCCACTCAGGGGGTGTCCAAAGAGCCAGAAGAAGACGAAGAGCCCGCCATGTACGACCTGACCCCACCGTGGGACCCAACTGCGCCAGCTGCACCCGCGCCCGCGCCCGCGCCCGCATCACAATCCCGAGATCAACGGTATAGCGCCGGTGTCACCTCGTCAGGATCGCAACGCCAAAACAAGAGATTGTCTCAAGTCGACGGAACAGTTGGTCGCACGCCAAGTAAGAAAGGCAAGGAGCCCGTTGACCTCAATCGAGGGTCGAGTTTCCGCGACCGTGCCGGGGGTGTTCGAGGCTTGGACAGTTCCGGACAGCCTACCACGCAGCGGGTAGACAGGAAGCCAGTACCTTCGCCTGCCGGACTGGGCTTGTATGGGATCAATGATGGCCCCACTGCCTCGAGGCAGGCGGGGCTTGGCGTTAGCCGCTTCGACAGCAAGAGAATTGTAAAGGATCTCCCGCCGACACCACACGATTCATCGAGCAGCACAGGTACGGATAGGCGACGAGATACCCGGGGCATCCTCGCAGCTCAGAGGGAAATGGAGCAAGAGCAGACTCACGCAGCTCAATTTGGAACCCAGCCCCGTCAACATCCTCCACCATTGACATCTGCACCGCCGGCTCCCCCTCCTGGAGGATACGGACGCGTTGGCTTCGTGTCCTCTGCGCCAAAGACACATCCAACGGACCCCCAGGGGTCCCAACAGCACCGCCACCATGTATCTGACATGTTCGGACACCACCAGGACCCCGATAGAACCTACGTCGCACCACCAATGCTCAACGAGTGGAGGAGCGCGCCTGTAGCTACTCTTGCTGCAGAGGATCTTGACTTGGATACTCCGGAGCCGTCCGGTGGCGCCAAGCCTGCCTGGTGGGAAGAGAGCTCTTCGTCCCGTCGACGGAAATCTAGCTCATATGCCCAGAACATGACCACATATGATGGATATGTAGATGAGCCGTCCGGCCAAACGTCATTCAATCCTCCACTATATCTCAAGTGCGGACCCCTTCTACGGTACACTGGCATTCGCAGAGATGCGAGCAAGATTGGCAGAGAACGGGAAATCTGGAGAGGGAGCATCATGATCGTGACAGAAGACCTGAAGTCATCATATGACAAGCCGCCGACGCTACGACTTTTCAAACAGCCAATGGACCTGCTTCCTCCACCCCCTGCTGAAGTGGACGCGGAAGGCCAGCATCTCAATCCTGCCTATGTAGACCCGATCGAAGGCCAGATCAAGACGTCTCGAACCGGCAAGACGCTATACGTGAAGCCGATCGAAGAGATCGTCGAAGGCGAGGATCTCTCCCGAGTCGAGGATGACAGGGGACTGTTCCAAGAGACGAGGATTACAACCGACTTGAACGGACCTAACCCTGACAAGCGCTCTCGCATTCGCAAGAAGGACGGTGAAAAGATAGGTAAAGTGAGAGAGGTCCCCGGAATCCGGCTCCACGCCGAACGAGGGTTTACTTTCTGGCGCTTCAATCTCGAGGTTGAACTCGGATCTGCGCAGGCTCGCATCGCCTACAGGATCAACCGCGGGCCAGCCATTGGATTCTGGGTTCCCGCCCAGGGCGAGACGATGAATATCATGTTTCACAGCTGCAACGGCTTCTCCATGACAGTAGACTCGAAAGAGTTTTGCGGTCCTGATCCCATGTGGCGAGACGTCTTGAACAATCATCAGACCCGGCCGTTCCACGTCATGATTGGCGGCGGCGACCAAATCTACAACGACGCCGCCATGAGAGAAACTACTCTGTTCAGGGCATGGACCGAAAGTCGAAACCCTCTCCAAAAGCATTCGACCCCCTTTTCCAGCGAAATGCAGAACGAGCTCGAACAGTTCTACCTCGATCGTTATGCAATGTGGTTCTCCCAGGGACTGTTTGGCATGGCCAACTCCCAAATCCCGATGATCAACATATGGGATGATCACGATATCATTGATGTAAGTCTTATCCGATATTTTTAAGGAAGCATGCCGCTAAAATCATTTCAGGGCTACGGATCTTATCCACACCACTTCATGGAGACCGCCGTCTTCACGGGCCTGGGAGCAATTGCCTTTAAGTATTATATGCTCTTCCAACACCAGTCCGTTGTCGCCGAGACGGAGAAGACGGAACCTTCCTGGGTTCTCGGTGCTCATCCAGGTCCATATATCAAGGAGCAATCTCGCAGCGTCTTCGTGAATCTTGGCCGGCAAGTCGCTTTCATGGGCATCGACTGTCGCACTGAGCGTCAACGTGACGAGATCATGACTGAAGACTCGTACGACGTGATATTCGACCGCCTAGAAGCTGAGATCATCAAGGGCGAGACGAAGCATCTCCTTGTGCTTTTAGGCGTTCCAATTGCCTATCCTCGGCTCAACTTTTTGGAAAACATTTTCACAAGCAGACTCATGGACCCCATCAAAGCACTCGGACGAGCAGGACTTCTAGGCAACTTTGTCAACAAGTTCGACGGTGGTGTTGAGATCTTGGACGATCTCGACGATCACTGGACCGCGAAGCACCACAAAGAGGAACGCAACTGGTTTATCCGAGAGCTGCAACATATTGCTTCGACAAAATCCGTTCGTGTGACCATCCTCGGAGGCGACGTCCATCTGGCCGCGATCGGCGAATTCTTCACAAACAAGAAGCTCAACATTCCCAAAGACAAGGACCACCGATATATGCCCAATGTGATCAGCTCAGCGATTGTCAACACCCCTCCGCCC
Source organism: Clohesyomyces aquaticus (assembly GCA_002105025.1). Classification (NCBI taxonomy): domain Eukaryota; kingdom Fungi; phylum Ascomycota; class Dothideomycetes; order Pleosporales; family Lindgomycetaceae; genus Clohesyomyces; species Clohesyomyces aquaticus. Next base: position 20,291 of record MCFA01000248.1, read on the forward strand.
GAGATGATGGCAGATGTTCTGAACAAGCGAAACAAGATTCATCATCTCGACCCTTTCACGGATGAAGACATGATTCCAATCTTCACACACGACGTGGACGGGAAGAAGAGGAACAACAACCATCTGCTACCACGTCGGAATTGGTGTAGCTTAAGGGAATACAAGCCCGGCGGTAGCCCTCCACCTACTCCCTCTGAACCTCCATCCCCAGGTACGGGTCGCAGACCAAGCCTTGGTAGAAGATTGTCCGATTCGACACCCGGCCAGATGATGCGGAGGATGAGTACCAACAGGCAGCGAGGTCGAGATCGCGGTCCCCCGGTCTCATATCACAACAACCCAGCCTACGCCGCCGCCGACGAGGCCCAAATTCCACACTCCTCCTTCTCCCCCGAGCCTCCGGAGCCCCCGCGCTCGCGTCGTAACTCGCTCACAAGTCTGTTCCGTCGCCGCGCCTCTGTAGACTCAGTCAACCCGCCGGGATCTTCGCATACCATGCCTGTATCCCGAAATCGGAATTCATTCGCTGCTTCAAACCGCGATCCTAGCGTGTCTACTGAACCTTCAAACCCCTTCCAGCGTCGCCCCACGATCCTGACCAAAAAGGGTATTGCTCAGGACGGCGGTTACATCAATCTTGAAGACGGCCTGGACATCTGTCTAAACCTCGAAGTCTCTCAAAAAGATCCTGCAGGCATAACTACGCCGTATCGTCTCCTAGTCCCCGCACTCTACTACACCGAACCGGATGCGGGTGTTGTTCAAAAGGAGCGCCGGAAGAGTCGAATGGGCAGCGTTTTTGGTGTCTTCGGTGGGAAACGTCGCCATCGAACTGTCGGCGATGACGGCTACTCCCACTCGGGCAGCGATGCCGACGACAGAAGCGACGCATCGAGCGAGATGGGAGAAGTAGACGAGGAAGAGCGCACAAGGCAGAGGTACAAAGTCGGGCCGCGCATCCTCATCCCAGGCATCTCCAAAAAGCGCACAAACACAGCCCCAGCGTCTCCAGGATATGCTAACACACCTGCCGCGGAGGGAGTCGATCGCGACCGCAGCGTCAGCACACCACACGCGCAGACCGCACAGCACGACGAAACGCTCAACAAACTTACCTCTGCTTCCACCGCCGCGTCGTCAGCAGCGCAAGATCGCAGAAGCTCCGCTCCCCTCACTTCAGGCCTACTCACTCGCTCCGGGCCTCAGCATACAGTTTCGCAATCTCAGCGCCTCTCACAAATACCACAGCCACAACAACATCCCCCCAGCCTGGTCCCCGGCGGCGGTCCCTCCCGTGTCCCCATCGCAGCGCACAATTCCAGCCACAAAAGCCAACTCCCAACTCCCTCGGTCGGCGGTCCGGTCGCCATGAACCAAACCCCCCGTCTCCCGCCCATGAATCCGGACCCGGAACCAAAAGTCCAACGCCGCTCCATGGGCGGTATACTCGGCCAGCATCGTGACTCGAAATTTGAACACGAAGCACATGTCTTGGCGCATACGCCTAGTAACCCGACCCCGAGACACAAGAAACGCGAAAGCTATCCCCCGCACCCAGCGATCGTGGGTGGTGGACCTGGAAGCCCGTACGCGAAACCGGGAGGGAAGTATGATACGAATACAAATACTGCGAGTGGTGGGGATTACTTTTCCAGCGGAGGAGGGAGGGGCGGAGGTGGACAACATGGTCATGGGAGTACACATACCCATCATAGTCACGCACATACGGGAACGGGCGCGGATACAAATTCCGGTAATGCGGGTGTCGGCGCGAGGTATCTTGGCGGCGGACGGTATGCTGATGAAGAGGATAGTCTGAGCGTCAGTGAGCTTGGACCTGGAGAGGGGGCGTATTCAGATGATGGGTATAGTGATGGAGGGGTTAGTGAACATAGCTTTGTGAAGCCGAAAGGGAAGAGTAAGTGGAAGATTTGGAAGTAGATGGATTAAGGGTTTGGGAGTCCCCGGTGATGACTAGTTTGAGTAATGGGGCGCGATGATAGGCATGGGAACGAAAATATTTGGGTTGCGATGAGATGGGCTGGGATGGGTTGTGGGAGCATAGCGATATCGTAATGGTTCTGGCATGGACGGATGGATGGATGGATGGATTTTCAGCGCGTTTGGTATGCGATGGGATTCACAAAGCGATTGGTCAATTGGTAATTAGGTATTAGTCTAGCGTACCGAGCGAGCGAGCGCGCGTGATTGCGTTTGTTAGTTGTTTGGTTGGTTGTCAGGCGGGTTGTTAACATGACACGGTTTCAAATGACGAGCTTGTTTGTTCTTCTTCCAGGCATCCTTTTTGAGGAGGAGGTTGCTGGCTAGTTATATCGACCGTACATTCTAAATAGCTATCTATCGACAAAAATCACAGGCCTGTTCCCCTGTATCTAAATTATGCGCGTGGTATTCTTCTAAAGAGTTGTGGTTCTGGATACTTAGCCTGCTTTTCTCCACCTCTTTGGAGACATTGTGATCTTTGAGATGGGGAACATCTTTGTACGGGATATCCTAGACTACTTTTAAAATTCTACTAGAGGCAGGGAAAGAGATAGCTAACGTAGATAGTTTAGCGCGGCAGTGCTGTTAGGCAAGGCGCTCAGCTCGTCTGCAGATTTTCCAAAATGGGGCCAGACACGAGACAGCCTTGTGCGAGATCAGAGACTAAAGCGGAGAGTATCTTGCCGATTCAAGATGGTTAGTTTATCAAATCGAGGTCTGGGTATGATCGAACTTATGCACGTACATATCAGTCACTGCCTCTCGCATCCAGCATTCCGGGTAGGTATCAACGAACGAAACCTTCGGATTTACCAGCCGTAGCTTGCCAACTTTGATACGATAAGATACAACTACGATCAATCTCCAAGTCCGGCAACAAGGTTCGGCAAGCCTCAGGGCCCATTCACCAGCTAGCACCGGTAGCGATACTGCAACGATGTGGGGAAACTCGAATCCGAGAGCCCGTTGACAAAGACGGCTAATTCTCTCGCATAATCGACACACGTTGAATTAGCCATGTATCCACTTTCCCCACACAACCGCCTTCGCCGTGCGGACTAGTGGTGGAATATTCGTGAACCATGGTAGCAGAACCGGGGCCGTTCGCGTAGAATTTGAATCCGGGGAAACTTCCATACTACGTAGATAAGCTTATTCTGACGCGACTTTCTGGGCCAAGGGGAAATATATGATTTTCTGCGATTTGGTAAGAAGGTGACCAATTGGGTTGGATGTCTGGAGATCAGCCGCGACGACCTGGTAAAAGCTAGACTAGCAAGGAGGGTGATTGGAGGAACACAGAACTACACCATGAGAATCCTACATCTTTGTTGATATATGTACACAGATGAAATGCAGACTTGGCAGTGCTGGATGGAGTCACTGTCTGGATGAACGAAGGATCAGATCGACTGAACCTCGATAGTGAAGATAGGTAGTGTCTATGCGCAATTCAACAATCAAATTGCAGATGCACAACCAAATGGAATGGATCTTGGCAGGGCAGTAGACATTATACCATCTTACAATCTATAAAGCCATCACCCTTTCAAACCTTCCCTCCCTCCTGTCCTCCCACTCCTCACCAGAATCCAGTTCACACCAACTTTCCCAGTCTCCTATCATGAAGCACTTCGCTTTCCTTGCGGCTGCAGCCGTCCTCCCCGCCTGCACCACAGCGCACTACCTCTTCCCGCACCTGATTCTCAACGGACAAGTCACCCAGCCGTTCGAGTACGTCCGCGAGCACGACAACGGCTTCCAGCCGTCCTGGGACGATGGTCGGTTCCTCCAAAGCAAGGACATCCGCTGCAACAAAGGATCCGAGAACCACATGACTGCGCCCAAGACCGCCAAAGTCGTTGCCGGCAAGGATACTATTGGCTTTGCCAGCAATGTCGGCACGCATTTGCAACATCCTGGACCGTTGACTGTGAGTTATCTACTCCTCGACCTATACATATCCTTTTACCCCCAATGCTACGAAATATACCCTTAGTTCTATACTTCTACCCCACACTCAATGCCTGGCGGTATCAAGTTACCCCGAAATCGGGACTAATCTAGGTGGATGTCGTACAGGTTTACCTCTCCAAAGCCCCCGGCGACGTCAAACAATACGACGGCTCAGGCGACTGGTTCAAAGTTTTCCAACTCGGCACCAAGAGCCCGTGGGATGGCAACGATAAAGGCTGGTTGACGTGGGACAAGCAACACTTCACTTTCAAGCTGCCCGCTGAGATCCCAGCTGGTCAATATCTGATGCGAGTTGAGCATATTGCAACGCATCCGCCTTACAGCGCGAAGCAATTCTTCCTCCAGGTACGTCCGCTATTTCCCCAACAATACCCCGGTCTACTTCAGTGGGGTCGTGCGAGGACCAGAGTGGAGTTGATGCTGATATGAATTGAAATGTCTAGTGCGCACACCTCGACATTCAATCCTCCTACGTCGGTGCCGCCCCATCCCCGACGATCAAGTTCCCCGGAGGCTACTCGATGCAAGACCCAGCCATCAAGTTCGACAGCTGGGCGAAGCCGATCCCTACGCTGTATAGCCTGCCGGGACCGAAGATGTGGCCCAACAACAACATGCTCAACTATGTTGGAGGAACTTCCTAGATGATTGTAGTTGAGGCTGGGTATATGGCGGACGCAAAGTTGTGATAAAGTTCATCCCGCTAATTGAATGACTCGACTCGACTCTCTTTCGTAGATAGTAAATGCAAATTTGGTTGGCGGATTGATGATTGATCTTCTCTTCGGCTCGTGAGCAAGGGTAGCATGCCGGGGGAGGGAGCAATATCCTCGCGAGCAAGACAGACCGAGAATCTGAATTGAGCATTAATATTGCTGGCTACCCTGATAAATTCTGTCAGACAACGGAGATATAAAGAACATTGGGCTCAATTTAGCCTCTAATAGCTCGTCGTTGCACCTAAAAGGACAGTGTCTAGTCCTAGAGCGTCTTTAACTTAAAATAAGTTAGTTACTAATAAGACGCCTACTCAATTTTCTCTTCAATCCGTAGCATTACATATTTACCTTATACAGGGAGTTTTCCTCAATTCTTGTTATTTTTAAAGTAATAGCAGATATGTTAGCACGTTTATCTCTCGCCAGTGCAGACCGACATGCGCCTGGAAAAGAAGCTTGGCCTTCTTAATCAATTGCGTATTAAACTCGAGGACCAGACTTGATAAGGTAGACTGGTTATATGCGCCCGTTTTTCTTCTGATCGCTACACCTGTTGGTCTTTCGATCACGTTGAGGTTCTTCTGGCTTATCATCCAATCGATGCATTACTTGGGAGGAGTCGGAGACATCGCCCTGCAATTTCCCGACCTCGGATCAACTCCATGCCTGAATTCAACGTGAGCCGGCATTTCTCAGCCTCCACTACTCATAATGTTAGCAGCGCGTTCAACAGGACGTACTACGGTTGAGTACGTTCCACTTCGTACGGTCACGTGTACCGTACGTACATACGGGCTTTTTCAACCGTACAGTACAGTAGCCGTACGCAGGTGAGGCTCAAAAGAATAGCCGTATACGGTTGAGTATGCGGTTGAGATAGAATTTTCTGAGGTTTAGTTTATACGAGGCTCGTAGGAGAGGTCGACGTCGGCCGAGGTAAGTTGACGTAGCGCCTGTAGTGTAACTGTTAGAGCCGCTATATAACAAGCAGAGTTTTCTCAATCACCTGCCATGCCTTTCTCTAAGCCTTCCCTCCTAATCCCCATCAGCTATCTCGTCAACAGTCTCTTTAATAACATTAACGCGTCAAAAGAGGACAGTCCGTTATGTAGAGACCCTCTCACTTAGTAGCGCGAGGTTAGTCGTATAACCTACCCTACACTGTTCAAAATCGCCGTCAATTTCCTCTATATACCAAGCACTAGTTGCGACTGCGAGAGGGCTTCTAGTAGGGGCCAGAGAACCGTTATAATTAATAGGAATATCCTCTCTCGGGCAACAATCGCGGCGCTTTAATTACAAAAGAACTAGCCCCATCGACGAGTAGTATACAGTAAGCTTAACAACCTCGTAGACTAAATACAAGGTAGAAAAGAGCAAAAAGAGCCGTATACAGTTAGTACGTTACTCGAACGAACGGACAGTATAGAGGGTTCAACCATACCGTAACCGTAACTATACGTCAAAATCTGGTCAACCGAACAGTACGTACGTAACCAAAATCTAAGACGTACAGCAGACTGGTTGTGTCAACCGTACAGTAATACTTCCTGTTGAACGCGCTCAATGTTAGTACGGCGTCTTCCCATCTCCGGTTGGAGCGCTAGAAAGCTACAACGGGTAATGTTTCCGGTTAAGCCAATCAAGCAGCAAGACTTTTAACAAATAGAAACAGATTTGGCCTTATTTTGCGCATAAATTGTATTGCTCGGAGGGGGCTGCACGGGAATCCGTGCGGATCAACGTCAAGGTTATCATTGGCCCACACCCCTACGAGCAATGAACCAATTTAACCAGATTATGTATACAGTATCACGTGGGCATGACGAAGAGCATGTTATGTTCGGCCGCGGCCGTTGTTATGTGGCGGAGTCACTGCACCGTATTCCTTTGGCCTTGATGTTGGCAACATCATTTCCCAGCTAACCTTAGCTTTATCTCTTGGCTGGCCTTAACTCCATCTCACCGATAAACTTAACTCCATCCCTCCGACCAACTTACAACGAGGAGGCATTCACACCTTTTGTTGATCTCAGACCATGGGCGGTCAGTTCGGTTTCCTCGTCAACCAAATCACCTTCAAGCCAAAACCGCTTCCCTCTGATCTCCAATTGGATAAGCAGACAGCACTCGTCACAGGTTCCAATGTCGGTATCGGCCTGGAATGCGCACGCCAGCTCGCCTCGCATGGCATCTCTCGCATCGTCCTAGCCGTCCGGACTCTCACAAAAGGCGAATCGGCGAAGTCTGAGCTTGCTAAATCTGCCCCAAAATGCGACATCGAAGTCTGGCAGCTCGATCTGGAATCTTTCGAAAGTATCAGCTCCTTTGCCGAGAGGGTTAAACTTTGGATCGCCTCGATATCGCGATTCTAAATGCCGGCGTCAAACAAATGAAATTCACGACTTCAGCAACCGGGCATGAAACGAATGTGCAAGTCAACCATCTTGGAACGGCGCTGCTATCACTTCTTCTTCTGCCGGCTCTACAATCCAACGCGAAGAAACTCGGAGTATCGGGCCGTCTGACATTTGCCTCATCCGAAGTCCATTTCTGGACTCCTTTCAAAGAACAATCCGCGCCTAATATTCTTGCGCGCATGGATGAAGAGTCGTCTTTTGGGCCGAGCATGGAAAGATATAATACCTCGAAACTGCTCAATGTGTTTTGGTTCCGGGAGCTTGCAGCTCGTGTCGATGCTGGTGAAGTCATTGTCAATGGAGCCAACCCAGGATTCTGCGCCTCGGAGCTCCATCGACACGATTCTTCCCCATTGTTTCAGATCCTAAACAAGCTTCTTGCCTGGACTCCTGAGCAGGGGGCTTATTTTTTCTTGGATGCGGCAGTGACGAAGAAAGAGGCCTCGCACGGGGCGTATATTCAGGAGCAGAAGATTACGGAGTAAGTTCTTCCTCGGCTCCAGCCGTGGCTCTTTGGTAACTAATTTTGGGAAGACCATCGGCATTAGTGTTGTCTCCTAAGGGTAAAGAGATCCAGAAGAGGTTGTGGGCTGAGACACTTGAGCTGCTGAAGAAGGCATGCCTGGGTGCCAGTCTGGATGAGGCCATTGCTTCTCTGAAGGCCGAGTCGACTCCTTGATTTAAGCAGTATATGGCATCTCTCGGCATATTTTCCCTTGGACCAGGAAAACCCTCTAATGTTACTACTCGTTCGCAAATATATGTTTGCGCAGCATTGATTTCATTCTTCTCCGATTACTATTCCGATGACGACTTTCGCTTTCACGATCCATCTTCCCGAAAAAAAAGGTCATCAAATGCCACTTAAGTGCTGGTTCTGGCGAGTAATTGTCGCCTATCTTCTTCCGCTGTACTGAAGAAATAGCAAGTGTCCCCTAGACTAAGTAACCGGAACAAAAACTGTCCCTCTTACCTTTTAGCACAATCAAATAAAAGAGGCCAATATATGACTGTATATCCAGTAAGTGGATGTACAATTTTCAGAATGCAAGTATCTGCTTCTGGGCTTCGCAAGGTTGTTCAACTACTCTTGTAAGCAGCCAGAGCTCCGTCACATGACTACGGTCCTATGACTAACCTCGATCAACTACTACAAGAGCCTCTGATTTGTACACTACACATACACATAAAGGACACATACATGAGCTACACACAATACACACGAGAATCCTCAATTCACCCATCATATCTGCTCTCTATCTCCAGTGACACCTTGCCCCCACCTGCTTACAACTCTGTAGCACGGAGTCACCTACCCATCATGTCATACTCGCTGCTTCCCGAGCGGGTGCTGACTCAACAGAAGACTCATCATTACTGCAGAATTGTATGAATCTTTCGCAGTCTCCCAACCCCCTCTCGATATCCCTGTCCACCTGTTCGATAATAACAACCTATCTATTCAGTCTCCAACCTTCGCCCGCCCGCACTCAGCATCTGTTCCACTCTCGCCGTAGTTATCTCAGCTTCCGTACGAATACTCGAAGTAAAGCACAGCGTGACTCTTTTCACCCCATCTCAACGATGCGCATCTCTACCCTCGGCCTCTTCCTCACGGAAATCCTCCCCATCACAACAGCCCTCCCCACCGGACCCCCATCCAGAATCCCCGACGGCAGCAACAACATCGCCTCTAGCCGTGGTTGCGGCACCGTATCCGACAACAAAGGTGGAGGGGGTACTGCCTACACCATATTTCCGGGTGGCGACTGTCGGCCTTCCCCCTTTATGGACTGGCATCCCATGGGGTACTCACGTGTCAGCCAGACTGTGAGTGTAATTTTTACAGGTAAGAGTTTTTGCTCCAGAGGAACTGGAACGTGAGAGTTGATGTGATAATCCATTCTATAGCCAGCGCGTTCAACAGGACGTACTACGTTTGAGTACTGTACGGTTCGTACGGTCACGTGAGCAGTACGTACGTACAGCTCCTTTGAACCGTACAGTACAGTAACCGTACGCGGTGAAGCCCAACAGTACAGCCGTACGTACAGTATACCGTTGAGTATACTGTTGAGTATAGTATACAGAGAGGTCGAGGTTGGCCGAGGGAGGTTGACGATTGCGCCTGTAGTGTAACTGTTAGAGCTGCTGTATAACAAACAGAGTTTTCTTAATCGCCTACTATGACAGAGAGATAGTTTTCTCTAAGCGTTCTCTCCTAAATTACTATCTTTATCCTATCTCTTCTAATCCCTATTGCCTATCTTGTTAATATGAGTCTCTATAACTTCCTTTAAGCTAGCCGCGCGCGCTATACTAACAATTAAGCTCTCGCGTTGTCGTTGTTGTTGTCTCCTACGCCTCCTGTCGCGCACTATTACTACATAGGCTCTCGTCGTTTAGAGAAGTCGCGCTCGTCTTTAACCTCGTCGTCTTAAGAAGGTTCTCTAGCGCCTACAGATAAGGATAAACAAGCGTAGGATTTTCCTAAGGATAGTCGTAAAAACGTTAGGCTATAGTTTAAGGTTAAGTAGGACAATATATCTATTAATAGGAGGAAGTTAAAGGGCAAGCAGCTTAGTTACTATGTAAAGCACCTTAGTGTTCTTTAAGGAGGTTAAAAACTGTTGCCTATATAGAAGCATAGAGCTGAGTTATAGTATACTAAGGATAACGGGCAGAAGTTGAAGGTTTAGCTCTATAAGCTCTGCTACCTACGTAGCGTTTAAGATGCTAGTAGGTTCATTAATAAGTATGCGCATATAACTAAACACCTCTATAACAATTATAAAATTAACGCTAGAGGAGCGCCTATACCTTAAGGTCCTCATACGCTAAACAATCCATAGGAAGCAGCAACAGGAGCCACGCATATAGTCAATCACAACCTGTGGGATAAGGCAGCTCTGCAGGGCGCCATGGTTGACTAGGCCATCCTCTAGGACTAATCCTTCCAGAACGCATTATTAGCAGAACTCTAGGCCATTATAACCTAGAACTGCGCCAACCCTCTTAACGCGCTACTGTTGTTAGCAACAACTATCTCTTTTTACGTATACTTAGGACTAAAGCAACAGAAGGAGGAGATTTAAACGATACTATAGATAGCTAAGTTAAAAATTACGTTAAGCGTTAATATATAGACTTCTCTAAACTACCTCTCCTTCCTTAGTATAGTGTCGCACTTTGTTAGTAAGTGTTTCCTCCTAGCGCCTTAGCAGCGCGAAAACTATAAAAACTACTAACTAACATATGCACGAATTAGATGTTAACTACTGTTAACAAGACCTACTTATTAGCTTTAATAACCTAGTAGGCGACTATACAGGCAAGAACTAAGCGCGCTCTATGTTTCAGACTATCAAGGACTATAATATCGCGTTAAAATTTAGCTGCTTTGTTGCTAATAACGCTTTAAATAACAACTTAAAAACTATTAACAATCTTAGGGAATATCTTAGCATTAAGCTTGGAAATAAACACCGCCTACGCTGCGCTGGCCATATAATATAATTAGTAGTAAAGGCAGTCATCTATAGACGTGGTATTACTTAATTAGAGAACGCCCTAGCTAAAGCTGCTCCTTAAGAGCAGTTCAAGTTATATTGAAAATACGGCGTCGTTAGAAAACTACGTAACTTCGTCAACGTAGTACTCTCCTTGCATAAGCGCCGTGAAGCCTTTAAGGCTGTATAGCAAAACCTTAGCAACGATAATAAGCTCTAGAGCTTTAGTACGCTTAATTTAGTGCAGGATAGTGGCGTTTGCTAGCACTTAACATACCTTATGCTTCTCTGCTGCCTTCACCTTAAGGATGCTATTACTAAGTTCATACGCAAATGGCGTGGCTAGTATAACGACGACGACGACGACGACTGCGTATGCGCACCTGGTAATGCTGCGCTCTAAGAAGTTATAAGCAACGAGGAGTAGGAGGAGGTTAAGCTCCTTATAAACTTCTTTAAGGTCTTCTACTAAATAACTAAGAGGTTAGAGGGCAACTACGAACAAGGTTTACTCTAGATAATGATTATTAACCTCCAAGTATTATATAATAAACTCACTAGGGCTAAGGAGGAGCTTTAGGCTAAAGAACCTAATAGCTACCTATAAAATGGCGTAGCTTTTGGGCTTGAGAAGCTTACTACGTACTAGGAGAAGTTTATACTTAATCCCTTAGTCTCGTACTACGCAGTTGCTACTATCCTCTACCCGCGCCTCTGGCTCTACTAGTTTAAACAACACTGGCGTCATTATAAGCTCTAGCATAAAAAGGCAGAGTCCTTAATAAAGGAGATCTTCTAGCGCTACGTAGACGCTAAGGAACAGGAGGAGCTAGAGCTAACTGAGATTGTCTGCTATAAGGTGCCTGCCTCTAGAGACCTCTACGAGGAGACTCTTAGTGTTAACCTAGCCTTCTTTACTAGTTAAAAAACGTACAAGCGCGCAAGAAAAACAATAGAGTTATAATAATATAATAACAGTCTATTTAACAACATTAACGTGGCAAACGACGCTAGTCCTTTGTAGGGAGAACCTCTTAATTGGTGGCTTAAGGTTAGTCGTATAACCTACCCTACACTGTTCAAAATCGCCGTTGATTTTCTCTGTATACCAAGCACTAGCTGCGACTGCGAGAGGGCTTTTAGTAGAGGCTGGAGAACTGTTATAATTAATAGGAATTCCCTTGCTGCGTCCACGATCTTAGCGCTTTAATTATAAAAGAACTGGCTCTGTTGGCAAGCAGTATATAGCGAGCTTACTACCCTTGCGGACAATATACGTGGTGGAAAAGAGCAAAAAGAGCCAAATACGGTTAGTACGGATGGTACGGTTGGTATGGGACTTGAACGTACGTACAGTACAGAGGAATCAACCGTACCAGTACAGTAACCGTACGTCGAATTTTGGTCAGCCGTACAGTAGGTCCGTACGCAAAATCTGAGACGTACAGCAGACCAACTGACTCAACCGTACAGTATTACTTCCTGTTGGACGCGTTGTCTATAGCAGGTCAATGATATCTTGCTTTGGCATGGCGATTACTCGAGGGGGTAAGGACAATCTAAAGGGACCGCTGGATGATGCGCTATCATATCGTTGCAACGAGAAATAGTATGGCGATGGGATAAGTAGGCTCTAGTTTTGTTCCTGACGTTAGGGTTGTCGGGGGTTGATGCTGATGCGTCATAGGATTTGAGTCTTCATGGGCTCGTCCTGGCGGGCTCGTTGATGCTCCTCACCTCGCACTTCGGGTTGCTTTTAATTAGACGATCAAAGGAATGGAACCTTGGAAGCCTCGAACAACGGGTTCAGCGGTTTCCGCGCCACTTTCGCGAACTTGAGAACCGTCGGCCCACGCTTGTCATCGAGAAATCGTGAGTGGCCAAGCCTCTCGATACCGTTATCATGCAACTGGCTAACGTTGTTGCAGAAGGCCTCGCCACACTCAGCTGAGAGCGGGGTACAAGCCACCGTCAGAACTACCGCCGCCACAACAACTCAGCTGAAGTATTTCGAGGAAAACATCGAATAAAGCACAAAGACCGTAGATTCCTTAGTCTAGTTGGGGTTTTGCTTTTACGCGAGGCATATTTGGACGAATTGCCTTTGACATCTCAGCTGCGAGGAAAAGACATGGCGTCGGAGTAGCTGTCAGATGTTCGGTTACACAACGCCATTTGGTTCAAGGCTGAAAGAATGATACTTCAGCTTTGGATATTTCAAAGAATATAAAGCTATGCCACGGTCTTCTTGATCAGTACAGTTTCGTCTTTCACGCTGCCCAACCTCTAGCCATTCCAGAACCCGATCTACTTACTCTTTAACTTGTACATTTCGATCGCCAAAACGCAATGTCTTACCCAACCCAGCCCGTTTTTGTCGCCGAAGGCGACAGCGTCGCCAAATGGGCCCCAGAGATTCGCGCCCACCCGGCCATCGACTGGATGCACCATTTCACCAAGGAGGTCTTCGACGCTCGCAACTGGGACGTGCCCGGCTCAACATACTGCACGCCTGACTTCGTTTTCCAGAAATCGGACGGCACGGAGATCAATGGTGCAGAGGAGGGATGGGCCGCCGACAAAGCCATGTACGCGCCATTCACCGCGCACAAACACGAACCTCGACACTTTAGGTTGGCCGAGACAACCGACGGATGGGATTTGCTGGGAAACGCGAGAATGTATGTCAATGTACCTGGACAGCCGGGACCCGGGGAGAAGAAGGTGAAGGACTTGGAAGGAAACGAATGGGACGCCGTGCTGTATGGGACTTTCAGGTTCATCTATGTGAAGGATGCGGATGGGTACCAGGGCATCAAACTCAGGCGGGTCGAGCTCTATTCTGACCCTCTGCCCGCACTTGGGCTGTTGCTTAAGAGGGGAGTTATGACGCCCGAGCAGTTGTTGGGCTAAGAAGAGATGGGAACCATTCATTGTAATGGACAACGGAAATCTGGCAGGACGCTGAATCTATTGAGTAATGGGTTGTGAAATTTATATCTCTGCTATGTTCGCCTTGACCACTCCGTACTGATCTCCGGAGTTCTCAACTCCCATGCACTGCGACCTATCTCGTTCACCATCCACAGGTGCTGGCATCTAAGTCAACCAATCCCAGCCTACCAAAATGAAGGGAAGGGTACTAAGCCGCCAATGACTATTGCGCTTATCTAAAATCTCTGAAAATTGCAATAAATCAGATACAAATCAGAACTCTCAAATTACATATCCGGTAACTCCTGCCGAAGAGAGTCATGTAGAGGCAGTTGTTGAAACCTCCACTCAACTGTAGGGATCGTTTAACACTGCTGATATTGGGAATTGACCATGAGAACGCCGGTAGTGGTTGACCGGAGGAACGCCAATATGCGTGGAATGCGGTAGAACAGCGGAAGCCTATGTACTGGCCTCTTAAGGAAGACCCGAGCGGCTCAACAGGTGGAGCTGAGAAAGGCGTATAGCAAGCTACACCTACATGAACACCCCAGACCGACAGCGGGGCTATAGTACGACAGCATAAACTCTATGTGTATCTCTGACTAGTTGAGGATCAGCGATAGCACCACGCTCGAAGTCCACCATTAATGCTTATATGCATGGTCACCTCGATATTGACACAAGTGATTTCCGCATTGTAAAATAAACGTGGCATGATAACGCCAGAGATAAGTCAAGGAATGATCATTAATCGCACGGAAAGATACAAAAGTTTCGCACTAACGGAGAGGGATTACCGTTACCCAATTGGAATATTACTAACTTTGGACACCACTGAACTCATACCTAGCTCCACGGAAAGCACACTCGCGTATTTGCAAACATTAGAAAATGAAGGAAAAATCGGGAAGACGAATGCGGTAGGGCGATTATCAACGCTGGTGAGACTTGCGACGCCTTCTGTTATGTGGAAAATGCTAGCCTTGCTGGCGAGTTCGGCTAACTGTACTGTACCACAGTGAGGTGAATCTCCGAACTGGCGGGACGGGCTGAAGTTTGAAACCGTGGCTTGGACCGGTGAACCCAGCTCATTGACCAATTTCACTGCGATAGTCTCCTGTTCATTCGTATCGGTGGGGTGATCGAACCGGGAAAAGACGCCGAGGATGTAAAGTACTCTCGTCCAATGTTTGCTTTTCTATCTCTGCTGCGACATCTTCGAATTCACTCCAGTGGCCTACTTTCGCGAACAACGATATTTTGGGGTAGCGTTCGCCATTCCATGCTATGATCTCAGGCCAAAAGGGTGGTGGAATGCTGGCTGGAAAAGCCTCGGCAGCAGGCTTTTATGGCGAAAACTTATCACACGGGTGTCGCCGGGTGTATTTCGACCAAAAGATTGTAGAGAGCTAAATGGGGCCAGGAGGTAATGCGTCACACAACTGTTAGTCAGATGAGGGTAGCGCAGGCATAGCCACATCGCATTCGCCTGTATCTCCCAATATGGGCTTTATCAAGCCACTTCTTGAGGCGTCACTCCACCATGTTCTCACGATATTGCCGAGGTCAGCCACGGGGCGCAGCTATTGAGCAAATGATGAACCCATTTTTCGGGTTTGGAAAGATTTAATTGCGAGACTGCCTGCCTGACTTGAACATGATGAACATTTTTTTTCATCAGTTGTTCTTCGGATCGGTTCGTCTAAAATTTACCACACACCCTTCAAATGCCAACATGCTTCCTCCTGCTCTCCCAGAGGCCGAGTGGGCTGGCAAAAGTCAACTCAATTACACGACACTCCATGAGAAGCTTGCCGAGCCCATCGCTTGTCTCAGGATTCCCGTCGGCGTCTTAGGCTTCTACATCTACCTTACACAGCACATCGTCAGCTGTGTCAGCATCTACCTAGCAATACGCTCCATCGAAAAGCTAGAGAAGGCTCCCTCCTCCAAGGGTTCTCGGCTTGGCTTCATCGGCAGTTCTTTAGCTTTCGCGTTCTCCCTTAAACTCCTCGTCGACTCATGCCAGACAGCCCACAAATGCTCCCTAAAGCATGGAAAACTGGGAGTTGCCAATCTAATGGGAATCATCTGGTCGTCACTGACCCAGCTGGCCTCATTGCTTGGATTACTCGGGTCGGCTCCCTTTTTCTCGTCGGATACGCGGTATGGGTGGTGGATATTTGCGATCCTCGCATACGGGATGTCCTTTTCCCTCAATCTCTTCCCCGGTATTACGTTGAGCATCGGAATCCTCAATGAGGGTGGTATCATTCGGCCTCACACCAATTCCCTCAGATGGCTAGACTCGGTCAAGCTCAACGCCACGCTTGTGAGCTTGATTCCTGCAATGATGCTTGCTGTAGTGCTAATGTGTTGGGGGGTTATGTACTATTGGCAGACGGCGGACGGGGCCAGAAGCACCACTGTACGCGTGGTTACATATACTTTTGTCAGTCTCGGCTACGAGTTCTTTCTTCTCTGGACTGGTGCATCATACGTCTCCTTGGGCAAGATTTTCGGTTCTCCGTGGGGAACATGGTGGGTAGTGGAGAAGACAGGGAAGCTGTACGCAGCATGGATTGCGATTTTCTCATCCCTCTTCATATTGTTAGGATTTGGAGGGGTGCTCAGTGGTTCTGGTGGTTAGGATTGTAATCCATCTACTAGAAACTCCATGGTAATGGCAAATATCTTCTTGTAATTCCATCTGATTGTTGGCGCTCTGGTCTACCTTCCATGACTAAGTGAAATTTGGACCTCTATTTGTGAGATTCTCAAAATTGGTGCTAATATCGTCCACGTTGTACAACGAGCACAGAGTGGGAACACTGCAGGTATGTCAGCGGATAGTCCCGCATAGCAGCAAATTTACAATAACATGTGCATAGATCTGACTGACGATACCGGACATTTAAGATTATCTAATCAAGATCGGGACAGACTGGCCCATGTGCGAATTAAAGGCTGCTATGCGCGGGGCAAAGGTAGAAAACACATCTTAGCTTGAGCATCATGCTATTGTCATCTTTTCAGTCTCTATGGCTTCCGATAAGCTCTCACTGTGCTGTTACTTGAGCTTTTGTTGCGATCATCCGATATCCACAGCGGGGCGGAAAAACAAATATACATATCTCCGAAACCCCGCCACTAGGATAGCTACCCACCACCACAGCCAAGACTTCTGCAGCCACGCATTAGGAAATTTCTCAGCGTGGCTGATCCAGCAGCCATATATATCGCCATCCATGGTGGGATGATCAGTTCGGAAGTAGCATAATATGGCTTGCTTTGGCACACGCTTCGTCTCCCTCGCCTGCTGTGTCATGATTACGATCTTCCGCCTTATGAGTATGAATGAAAAGCTAAATTTGCTCCCTTTGGATGGGAGCGGCGTTCGTGGGCTGTCTTCGTTATCGATTATGCAGCATTTAATGGACGACGTGTTTCATTTGATCGGAGGAACAAGTCACTGCGGATCGATTCCACTCAATGAGTGGAAAACCCACTTAGCCCACTTAATGAGTAGGGTAATACCCTCATTGAGTCTTTTCTACTTATTGAGTATGTTTTCTGCTACATAATAAGTAGCTTAACTTATTTTCTAAGTAAAATCTAAGTAAAATCTAAGTAAAATCTAAGTAAAATCATCTAACTTTTCACAAAGTTAGTAAATCTACTTAGAGATTTTTAAATCTAGTGATGGGGTGGGTGCTAAGGTAGGGCCCCCGCACTCTCCTTCACCAGGTAGGCTTAGCTCACCTACACAGACTATATAACCCTCCCATCCTCCCTCCCTTCTGCTATATCTCCTCTAATCCTCTTCTATCTCCATCGCTATCTGTAAGCAGGTGGGGGCTAGGTGTCACTAGAGATAGTGGAGCAAAGACGATGGGTGTATTGAGTGTTCTCGGTGTATATTGTGGTGTTCTGTGGTGTTCTCTTGTGTGTGTGTATTGTACAGATCAGAGGCTCTTGTAGTAGTTGATCGAGCTTAGTCATAGGACATGTACAGTCATGTGATGTAGCTCTGGCTGCTTACACTATCTCTATCCACTATCCCTATCGTCTATCTCTATTGTTGCTACTCACGTTAGATTGCAGACTAATTACGATGTAGAGAGATTAATTCACTAATGCAACAAGCTAGCAGGGCAGGCAGGGCAGGTCGTGAGAGCAGATTTGGTGTTGAGGAGCCGTGGGGGTAGTAGCTGAGGGGAGCCGAGCCCCTGCGTGGTACACTATATACAAGACTGAGCTATAGAGAGCTGGTACACCATGTCAGCGCGACGAATTATTAAACTATTTTTAAACTATTTTTAATTAAATTATTTATGAGTATTTATATATATGAAAATGAGTAGAAAAATGAGTGGAAAATTTCCGCTCATCGAGTGGCTAATTATGGGACAAAAAACCCACTTAATGAGTGGAAATTGATCCGCAGTGTAGTCGTGGGGCAATCGACTTCTTGTCATGTACGAAAACTGTGCGGGGAGCTGGCAAGAGCGAAGATCAAGTTCAATTTAGCGCAAAAGAAGATTCAACAGTTCTTTAAGCAATATGCGAACTCGGCCAACGCACCCCTACAAGCTTGCGATGAGATGCAAACCATGATCGAAGAGGCGGACCCAGGACTCGCCAGGTTCAAAGAACTCCTGCAACAGCTATACAGCACGCAGACCACGCTTAAAGTGAGCTCACAGGATCTTAAAGACAGGACAAGACGCTTAAAAGATCTCGTTAAAGAGATCAACAACAAGGAAGCGGGAGTAACTCATACACGAAAAGAAATTAAACAGCAAAGAATGAATCTAACGGGGCAATAGCAGGAATTACAAGACGAGATACTGGAAGCCAATAGATTGAAGAACGATCTCCAAGAGCAACGAAGATTGATGGCCGAATGATTAGAGACCGAGAAGAAGCAAGCTTTGGACGCCGAATCGGCGGCCACTGAGAAACAGCGGCCGAATAATTTGGAGGCGGTAGCGGTGAACCCTGATTTATCTGTTGGATCTAGTACGGGCGTGGAATCGGGGCCTGATAAATCAAGATGGAGCTAGTCGCGTACAGTAAGGCCTGGGAGGCCGGGTGCGACTCCACGTTGACCCGAGGAGGACCAGGCCCCCACGAACTGACGGCTCTTGAGTTTCACATCTTTTGTGGTTGTATAGTAACTCTGGAAATGCTCGGTTGCTACGTGTTCCATTGCATGATTGACCTGCAAAGTTCCAGGACGTAGCCAATCGTATACTGTTCCGGCAGCTGAATAGATGTCGCCCATAAGAGGGATCTGATGTGATTTCTCATCCGCATCATCTTGATTAATGCATATTGCATCAACCCAGATAGTGAACGCCCCGAGTTTCTTTCGGAGGTGTAGCAAGGCTGTAAGCAGCCAGAGCTACATCACATGACTATACATGTCCTATGACTAAGCTCGATCAACTACTACAAGAGCCTCTGATCTGTACAATACACACACACTAGAGAGAACACCACACACTCATGGGAGCTACACACAATACACATGAGAACACTCAATTCACCCATCATCTTTGCTCCACTATCTCTAGTGACACCTAGTCCCCACCTGCTTACAAAGGCTGAATAGCAGTTGCTTGTGAGTTTGACTTACGCACAGTTGCAGATGGTGCAGTCTGACTCTGGTAAAAAGGTTCCCCAGACATACGACAGGGTGGTGAATTTGGGGGATTCCTAAGATGGCTGAGATGAATGACTCGGAAGGTGGACTCGATGGTGTCCCTACTGCTCGAGGCTGAGGCACGGACAGGAAGGATGTCGATGATTCGGACACATTTTGAATCAGGCGGAAGCTGATAATTCTCGTATAGATTTGATTTTCGACTCAAACAAAGAGAATGGTTTTACTCACTAGAGGGGACGGGAGGTATTTGGTCGTCCATGCTGTTTCTGTTGCGAAACTTTGGACGGTCAACAGGACTCGGTGCTGGGGGCTGAGCAACTTTAAATGCAGTCCGCTCCACATTAGAGGATTAAGGGGCAGCTTTTACAAGTCAAGCTCTTTCGCAGCGCTGTCTAGAGTCTTGATTAAGCCTAGCAATTGCCCAGCAGCGTTACGCTCCTAGGAAGGCAAGGCCCGCCATTTAATTCACCTCTTTGTCCGGCTTGAAACCTCCTACGGCGGTGCCCGGCTACGGTAAAGCCACGGCTATAAGCGAGCTAGCAAGATGTTTTTCTAGCCTGCTAGTTATGCAAGAAGTAGCATAAAGAGCTAACTTCAGATGAAAGACGCTGTCTTTTATAGCGTGCCCAACAGTCCGTAATACGGTACGGCTCGCCTAAATCTAACACGTAAGTACAGTCCCCCCCAAGCATAGGTCATTAGTTTAAAGCGTCTAAACAGGCAAAGGAGAGGTCTTTTATAAGAAAAAATACCCTAAGCCGCTATACCATGCTAACGACCCAAGCTAGAGGGGGACCGTATGCCGTACCTACGTACCGTAGTACGGACTGTTGGGTACGCTGAGTCTTTTAACGAGATTCTCAAAGATGGGCAACGCTGGGTTCAAGTGTAGCTGCGCAGCGGCAAGCTTGGGATCTTGAGCAATTCAGGGGGCTTAGTCCCACTACTATGGTTTCTCGTCCACGACACCTGGAGGGTGCGACAACAGCTGCGCGAATCCGCCAATCATCGGGCTAGTAACACCGCGATCAGACATTCATACGTCGGTGTGTTGGTTCGAACATCATTTGACGCCACCATATGTGCCAGCTCAACTACGGCCGATCGGGTCCGCGAAAAGATGGCGCCAGCCTTGTAGGATTGTTTCTGAAAACTTGCCCCACTCTTGTCCAACGACGCGCGAAGATTCCGCGACGAGTCACTCGGCCCGTACACAGTCGACAGTATATATTGGCACTGTTTTCTCTGAGACTAGATCTATCTGGGTAGCAGCTTGTGATTTTGTTTTCCTTTAAACGCTTGATTGTCCAGCTGATCATACTTCTGCAAGTTCGCCGCTTTCGCATACACCCATTCCCTTGCCCGGCTAGCTACAGCCTCGCTCCTCTGTGCCTTCTTCTCGGCCAGAACAAGGGCCTGTCGCTGATGAATCGATATGCCTACTATTCCCATGTCTTCACGACGCGCTAGTTGACGGCCTGATGCTATCATTGCTATGTGCGACCCGAGTGCTAGAAGCGACGATTCCGCGTGCTCTGAACCGGGTGGCAATGCCCCAGGAGCGGGATCCCGTTTCCTGGACGCCCTCTTAGTCTCAGAAGCGGCTTGTCGCGATTCGACGACCCTTCCAGAGGCAAAACGCATCTCCGTTGCTGATAATTCGGTCATGCGTTTCTCTTCCAGTTTGGCGGTGTCATTGGACTGGATGGCCTGTGACGATGTCCCCCAAAAGTCGAGCAATTCTGGTTCTCGGTCCAAGTTCAGGAGACAGTGTCCCTTGTCCCGCATGTGACTTTGTATACTCGACGTCGATGGCTTTGTGGCACCACAGTAGAGACATTCGTGCCACACCCGCACTTCCGTGGCCAGATATCCCA
This sequence comes from Clohesyomyces aquaticus, assembly GCA_002105025.1. Lineage (NCBI taxonomy): Eukaryota > Fungi > Ascomycota > Dothideomycetes > Pleosporales > Lindgomycetaceae > Clohesyomyces > Clohesyomyces aquaticus. The sequence continues at coordinate 41,405 of MCFA01000248.1, forward strand.
CAAGGCTCTGCACGTCTATTACAGATTCCGGGTCTGGTATACACAACTTATGGGCCTTGCGCATGTGCTCGAGGTTTTCTGCGAACCCGGTGTTGTCGTCTTCGAAATTTTGGACGCAGAACAGACATTGGAAGGGTGATGTGCTTTCCTCGCTTTCGTCACACTCATCAACCTCTTCGGCTTCGTCCTCATCAACCCCCTCCTCTTCTTCCGATACTGGGATACGGTTCTTGCAGGTGGATTTCTCGCTAACCTTATGCTTTTCCTGGGCTTGTGTGTCGAGCTCATCGCGGGGCAGCGGTGGTAGTGAAGCGATGCGTCGCTTGAGATTTTGTACACTGCTCTGATGTTAATTCCCGGATATGGATCTTTCTTCGACTAGTTTTCACATACTGCCATGCCTCTTTCATATGTATCCGCTGATCTTGCCCATTCTGAAAGCAAATCTGGCAGGAAGTGCAAAGATAGTTGGTCGGTGGACGTGGAGGGGGTGAAGGCTCAGCTTGGTCGTTCGCGCTGGTGTCCATGCTGGAAGACGTAGTGGTTAGCATTGTTGTCGTGGCGGTCATCGCGTTGCAGGTGGTTATCGATGTACTAGCGGCGAGGAAGACTTTAGTCTCAGATAAGGATTGCTGAAGGATTGCGGTTGGCTATGATGAATGGCGGAAAGCGTTCGTTCTTATATCAAATCTAACCATATGCCAAATGAGCCCACCGACTCGCGGTCTTCGCCGGCAAGGCAGCTTCAACCGACAGTCGTTTCTGAGTGCATCACAGACAGAGGCTAGATGTATGAGTCGAAATGAGTTCCCGAACACTTTTGAGGACAAATGTTGCCATCATTCGCCGCGAGCTATACACCATGCGCACGGATCACATGAGTCATTTTGAGTGATTTGGGATGGCAGCCCGATCGGGAAATACCCACGCACAGCCACACATGTACGAACTAGGCAAGGCGCGATCATCACCCTTGCATGAAGCTCCGAACTCCAACTCCTCCATGTTAGAGGCCACTAACATCAAGCGTTCTCGGCGCGACAGCAGGCAGTATTTCTTTCATCACTCGGATTTCCATTACTTCGATGCTATTGCTACATCTAGTCGGGATGAGGGCTGTACCCAACCTTTTGGTATCTCTTGTACCTGCTAGCCCTCCTCTGTGGACCGTACTCAACCTTAACAGAGAACCGAACTGTCAATGACCGTTGAAATGGAAGTGAAGCAACTGTATTACATAAAGGGTAAATTTGTCGCCAATATGGCCAAGTGTTAGCGATCGACAAACTGCCATTGAGAGCTCTCTTGCGGGTAAGGTATTTACCCGCAAGTACCGAGATGGAGAACACTTCCACCCAGAAAGCGAGCCGTTCGTCCATCCTCACTGATGGAGCAGTTTTCTCTTGTTCATTCTGCCCCTTGATCTAAATTCCTACTCCCATCATGCGCTCGGGTGGTTTTCTCATAAGTCTGGTCGCGTTTCTAGCGCATGTCGGCTACGGCCTCCTCGAGGATAAATTCGTCGACTTCTCGCGGGTCGATGGATCCTTCGATATCGCCGGTGCGATGATCTTGGCTGACGCCGAAGATTTTGTGGGAATTCATATCGCGCTCAAGAGTCTTCAAAGCGACTGGGAACAGATCACTGGGACAGCGCCTGTAGTGCGCAATGTCACCGGTAACTATACCGCACCAGGGAACTGGACGCTCTCAGAATCGGCCATAATCGTTGGCTCTGTCAATTCTTTGCTCGTGCGACAGCTATCCGATCGCCATATTCTCGACACTTCCGGCATCGAGAGAAAATGGGAGATGTTTCAGACCACGGTAATCGAAAGACCGTTCCCTGCAGTTCGCCATGCACTCGTCATTGTGGGAAGCGATAAGCGTGGTACAATCTTTGGAATCCATACGCTTGCTGAGCAGAGTGGACAGTCGCCGTAAGCTGGTACTCGAGTACGGGTAGTTTACTGTGCTAATGTCCTATCATAGCTATCATTGGTTTGCTGATGTTCCAGCAAAACAGCATGATGCCATATATGCTCTACCCCAATCCACAGTCCACGGTCCACCTTTTGTCAAATATAGGGGATTATTCATCAACGACGAGGAGCCAGCGTTGACGTCGTGGTGGGCCAATCAGCACAATGCATCGCACTATCCTCTTGACACAGAGTTTTATGCTCATGTTTTTGACTTGCTACTTCGACTCAAAGCAAACTATATCTGGCCAGCGATGTGGGCATCCTCAACACCATCTCCGGGACAGATCTTCTTCACTGATGACCCTGGAAACATGCAGCTTGCGGATGATTATGGCATCGTGGTCTCGACTAGTCATCACGAGCCCATGCAAAGAGCGACGAATGAGTGGAATGCGACCGCAACCGGACCATGGGATTGGAGGCTGAACAAAGCCAATGTCACTCGGTTCATGGAAGAGGGCATTCGTCGAATGAGTGGGAATGAAAGCTACGTCACTCTCGGTATGCGTGGTCCGAGTGATAGTCCAATTGCCGGAGACGATGCCATTGAGATCTTGAGAGAGGTCTTCCAAGTGGAAAGAAATATTTTCAAATATGTCCTGGGGGACAAAAAGGTCAACCAGGTTTGGACAATCTACAAAGAAGTGGCAACGTACTATGCCGCTGGACTTAGCCCTCCGGACGATGTCACGATAATAATGCCGGACGACAACCAGGGCCAAATTCAACGATTGCCCACCGGGAACGAAAGCGCAAGAGAAGGTGGTGTTGGTGTATACTTCCATTTCGAATACTTTGGCAGCCCGAGATCCTACAAGTGGTCCAACAGCAACAATCTTGCAAAGGTTCTCAAGGAGCTTCTTCAAGCCTATTGGCGTGACGCGAACCGCATTTGGGTCATCAACGTAGGCGATATAAAGCCAATGGAACTACCATTCGGATTCGCGATGGACCTTGCTTGGAACGCAAGTAGATTTGACTTTGATATGATACCCGCATACCTTCAACTTTACGCCGAGCGAGAGTTTGGACCTGAACATTCCGAGAATATTGCATCGCTGTTGATGGAATTCAGTCATCTCATTGGTATGCGCCGTTTCGAGATGGTCCATCCCGGCACGTACTCTGTCCTCAACTACCACGAAGCTGAGCGAATCTTAGCGAGATGGAGAGTCCTGGCCGATCTCACTAAAGCTTTATACAATGACATTGGAAACAACTTGAAGGCAGCGTACTACGAGCTTCTTTTCTATCCCATCGTTTCCGGCGCGACGTACTATGCTGTAAACCTCGGGATTGCGTTCAACCAGCAACACGCCATGGAACGTCGCAACTCTGCAAACGCGCTTGCTCAACAAGTACTTGCCGATTTCGAGTACGATTATGATTTGGTGGAGCACTTCGACGCGCTGTTGGGCGGAAAGTGGAAGCACATCATGTCGCAAGCTAAACTGGATGCTGTGACGCAACAACCACGCAACTGGGCAAATCCATCACGCGATATGGCCGCAAATCTTTCCTTCGTGCAGTTGCGACAAAATATGCAGTTTTCTATCGGGAATCTGGGCATATACGCAGAAGAGTCTACCAGTCCCATCAACCAAGGACGATGGGCAGAGTCGATCGATTTGTCAATGCCGACGGTGGGGTATCCGGCCACTCTTCCTGCCATGAATCCCTACGGACCCTCCATCCGAACTGTGAATCTGTTTATGCGTGGTGACTACCGCATTCCGCTCACGTGGAAACTTGACGACATCCCTGTGGAATGGATGTCGATTACCCCACGCTCCGGAACACTGACCAAGGAACATTATGATCAGCGCCTGGACGTCACCATCCACTGGGCCAAGGTCCCGGAAAACTTCAATGGAACGGTGGATGTTGGAATCACTTCGGAGCCCGCCCCGTATCCGTACTTTGACGTCATTCGCGTCCCGGTGCAGAATCAACGAGTTCCAGATGGAATTCAAGGCTTTCCCGAGACAGCGGGATACATCTCGATTGAGGCACCGCACTTCCAGAAGTCGTACCCGAAGCCCTCGAATGCAACTGCAGATTTACGTGGTATCGTTGGATTCGCCCACGTTCCCTACCTGGGCACACGCACCGAATCGGGATCCGTTGCTCTCCGCCCTTATACCAACTCACGTGCCTCCCTCATCGCATCGACATCCGCATATATAGAGTATTCGATATACCTGTTCGCCCCTACCAAGTCTCTAAATGCGACCGTCTACATCAATGCATGTCTGGACACCGACCCATCACTTCTAATGAAGTTCTCACTAAGCTTGGACGGCGCTCCACAGAACTTCACGCGCGTGCTCGGAGACCCCAAGAATGCAGGAGATGTGCCGCCTGAGTGGATAACCGACGTTCCGAATCAGGTTTGGACGAAGAAAATCAGGTTGGGGCCCGCCAAAGAGGGTGCGCATACGTTAAGATGGAGTGTTAATAGTCCTGAGGTATATCTTGAGAAGCTGGTTATCGACACAGGAGGTGGAGTAAAGGACAGTTATTTGGGACCACCCGAGACAATGCGTGTAGGGTCTAGTGATTGACTGAGTTTACTATATACTTGACGCTTCTCAAATGTTAGGGTAACCCTTACTGCGTCCGAGAAGCGGTTTCAACCGTGACAATAACTACTATACTAGTTAACTAGCTAGCAGAGCGCGTTATTATAGAGGATCTAGTTAGTAGTAGAGGAGGACGAGAAGGACAAGTAGTTTAACGCGTTTAACAAAGACAAGAGCAAGAGAGATATAAAGGCAGAGTAGAAAGTGAAAGTAAATGAGCTACTTTCCGACGGGAGACAATCCACATGCAAATATGGAACCACCTCAACAATCAGACGTATTTCAAAGCAAATTCCTTGGCCTCTGAAACTGTAGATATCTGCAATATATATTATACTTCCAGGTCTCATACCAGAGTCTTTGGACACATGTTTTCGAAACATTCAACAAGTGATGAGAAAATCCCTCTCCAATACTTCAAGCCCCCTTGCCCGCAAAATCTTTCGGGACGTCCGGACCCCAAACCGAGAACGGGCCAACCACATCTCTGGACGATGGGGTGTGGGTATTCACTAGATCGCCGTCCGCGTAGTGCTCGATTTTGAACCCGCTCGGATCAGCCCAGTAGTCGAAGATTTGACTTCCCAAAACGTGCCGACCTACACCCCAGACACTCTTCCACCCATTTTTGGCCAGCCATTGGTGCCCGAGAAGCTGCGTATCCATGTCGGCGACTTCGTACGAAGTGTGATGCATGAAGCTCTTCTTGACATCCGGCTCCGCCCGCTGCATGAAGAAGATGTGGTGGTCGGAGTACTCCTCGCCAAGATCGAGATGCATGAAGGTCAAAACGTCCATGTTCGAGAAGTCCCAGTGGTAGAGGATGTCGCTCGGTACGAAGTTGAAGTTGTCGGTATACCACGCTAGTTCTCTGTCGAAGTCAGGAACTACGTAGCCGAAATGTCCAATCTTATGGACGAGCGCAGGCCCGGGATGATAACGTTGGAATCTCCCTGTGCGACTGTAAGCAACAGATGTCTATCCAACGGCGAACGGACTACATTTACCTTTTCTTGGCTTATCGAATGGTCCATTGTAGGGCCCTTGCTGCTCGTGCGTAGCTGTCGGTATTTGAGAATCTACTTCCCTCTCTTCTTGGCCGTAAATGACATGGAAGAGGGTATCGTCAACCCGTGAGAATGTAATGATTTTACCCCCTCCGGGAGCATCATCCAAAGAGCTGACAGTGGCCCCAGGCAGCTTCGCAGCCTTCTCAAATTCCTCGGCCGAGCGGGCTACGAACGCTGGGCCGCGGAACCTAGGCTTATCGTCCTTGCTTCGACTCGCCACATACACATACGGATCCTTGCCATAGCCGCGAAAGTAGATACGATCTTTGCCCCTCTTAGTCTCCATGAAACCGAAGTCTTTCGCGAATTTGCTGAATTTCTCCAGGTCGGGGTGCTCGAAGTAGACGTGGCCCAGGCGCTCCAGTTGCACCTTGGAAGGATTGTTCGAAATCGGTGGAATCAGCATGTTAGGCATGAGGCGCTCGCGAAGAACTCTCGGTAGCTTGGAGAGAATATTGAAAAGCAACTTCAGTATTGAAAAGGGCATTGTTACTTTACAGTCGAATGTCCCTTGTTGAGTATAAGTAAAGCGGTCGTTCGGCGGGGCATCACCTGAGTCTAATCACTGTTCGAATCAGAACAAGCATCCTAATCCTCCGCACGAACTAGCCCGTCTGCTTGGAAAAGAGCACACAGAACCTCAGCCGAAGAGGACGGGTCGCCTGTGGCGCATCCGGAGCAACTCCGCTCGGACTTTCTCCACCGTCGGCCGATCTACTCTACACGGAGGAACTTCAACAACTCCCTCTCAGGAGACGCTTCCTTGCATTCGCCAGTGCATTTTCTCTACATTGAATGAATTGAAACTAGAGTAAAGGCTCTAGATTCTTGGCTCCCTATATATATTGAAGAATTAATATAGCACACGCAGCATGTGAAAGCGTATCGTAAGAGGCGTCCGAACGGCCTCATCAGACACCATGTTTTCTTCAATTGATCTTCCTGCTTTCCCCAAAATCAATGGTGACCATTCCGTTGTCTCCTCTTATATTTATTTTAGTTTGGACTAAATCTCTTGAAGATTCGCTTCAAAGTTGAGATTTTGAGGACGTAGGACACGCATTTTCATCCACAAGATGCATATGCGGCTACGAAAGCCTCCAGTCACCATTACGAGTTCCTCGTTCGTTCTCCGAATATCTTGACTCGCTTGCACGAAGAATCCCTCACAGTCAATGCTTTGTTTGCTTGGTGATGTGACCAAGGACATAGACTTTTTGGTGCTCATCATCTAAGAAACCGGATGATTCTATTATCAAGCAATTCCCGGAACAATTGGGCCAACCTGAGGATTTTTGAAAGTGTCACAATTGAGCTGAACGTAATCAATTTGCTCCTTCGATATTAGATTGACTTGCTGAAGCGTATCATGAAGACCCGGAGAATTTATATGGTCCGCAACATGATCTTGATGCCGACGCAGAATGAAGCTGGAACTTCCTTGCGAATGGCACGGATGATGCGGAGCACAATCGACGCGCTTCGCCGGAGAGGCTCCGAATTCGTCTGAGCGCTTGTTGGTAGACGAAGAAAGGAACTGCGACAAAAGGAATCTGTCTGCTCGCAGGGTAGACGCGCATTCGAAGGTTCAAAGGATGCTCGGAATCCACTAACGTCCGGCGTGAATCTCAACGCCATGGAAACCAGCACGCGATGCAAAGTTAGCAGCATACGCAAACCGAGCACTCACATCTTCGGTCTGAGGCAACGTCATCTCCTATGGGGTGCCAAACAGGATCGTTCCGACAATAGAGGCCAGCGCATTGTCCCCGAGGATGAGGGGAACAGCACTAGGAGCAAGCGTCTTGGATAATAGGCCTCTCTTTCCTACCCAAAGCAATGACTGGCCACCAGGGTGGTTTATGGAACCAGCAATTAGTTTCTGGACACTGAGGAACCAACAGCCAGGTGCGGGGACTTGCTTACATCTGAGAAATGATGATTGATCCCTGGCCTCGGGCAGCCTCAACCCACGAAGTCCATTCTTCCACAATGGCCGAGTCTGAACCCAAGACAGCAATGTCTACCATGATGTTCCCTGAAGCATCATTAGCGCAAATCGCTATATTCGAACTCGGAACAATTACCAATAATCAACATGCCTCATCCGCCTTCGGCCCACCGTGCGTGCATACACGCGGCAATGTGCTGCAGTCAGCATTCTATTCACTGCCAGTTGTTCAGACATGGCGGATTTGACGAGCCGATTCTTGAGCGTCAGCCCGCACGGGTGCCGTAATGGGAGGTTAACGATAGAATCCATCGGAAAAAAGGTGGAATGAAAAGGTGTCTGTTCACTGCGCTGGTAATATTCAAATGCTGAATCTTTTAGAGAGAAGGACAGTCTGACATTTGATCTCATAACTTTTTAAGAAATGTGAATGCACTTGGAGGCTTCTCGAAGGCATCTCTGCGCATTTTGCAGGGGATTGGCGCGGCCGGATAATGCCGGAGCTTCGGAGCATCTCAACCGTAGTATCGGGAAAAGGCTTAGCTCGCGGGGTATCTCCATGGTTCTAGTCCGGAACGATATGGCGCATCACCCGTGTTTGTGGAGATGCCCCGATGAGAGAATTCGGGTGCAACTCATGCCATTGCGCGCGTCTGCACTGCTTCATGGTCGCGCGCCGAACAGCTGATCTCGGCCGCATTGGTGCACTGGTGCTTTACAAAGATGTGTATCTTTCTGTTAAAGCTTCTTACGAAGGGCAGAACACTTGCGTCAAAAATCAGAGCACAACATGCCGGAAGACACACAAGTTGTTATTGTCGGCGCAGGGCCTGCAGGGCTTACACTTGGTCTCTGCCTCGCGCAACATCAAATCACTGTAAGATTCCAGGCTGCTAGGTCGACTTGTGAAAATTAGTACTAATTCAATGTACAGTCGATTATATTGGAGAAGAAAGCAGAGATCACCACCGACCCACGGGGTGTATATCTTACTGGAGATGCAGTGAGGATTCTTAGTAGTCTCGGGCTCGGTCCTGACCTTGCGGATATTGGGCATGGTAGGTGAATAAAGTAGCCGAGCAACTGGCAGACTCAAATACTAATACATGAACTCTTATAGTTGTCGAAATTGTCAACTTCCACGAGAGTGCATTTTGCAACAAGCCATTCTATATTATGGAGACCGGCTCGGATGCATTGAGCCAAACACTACCAAACGGAATCATGCAGATTCAGCCTCGTCTTGGTTTGTGCCTCGGAGCCCTCGCATATCTATGCCAGAAGACTGACCAGCAATAGAAAGTTCTTTGCGGCGGCAAATCGAAAAAAGCAGTTACTGCACGTTGCGCACCTCATCCGAGGTGCTCAATCGAGTGGAGGAGGACCCGCCAACGATTACATATCGTACCAGAGATGGCTCCCACAATCAAATCAGGGCACACTGGCTCGTGGGCGCCGATGGAAAAGTGGGGGTGGTCCGAAAGCACTTTCTTGAGAAGTCCGCGGGGGTCAAACAGGTTGACGGTGTCTATCGGTACACCGGGACCTGGGTTGCCGCAAACCTGAAGCTTCAACTGCCCACACCGAAGAACCATCCGACGTTTCCACTGTGGGACCTTGGGTATACGCCGGAGCAGGTGTACAATTTATTCTGGCCGAAGGGGTGGCACTTCTGCAGCCCGCCCGGTAAGGCCACCGCAAGCGGAAGGTTCGGGCCATACGAGGAACGGTTCTGGCGTCATGAGTTTCGGCAGGAAAGCTGGGATGAAAGCATGGACGCCGTGGAGCTCCTCTGGGACCACCTCACTCCGATGATAACCCGGGACAGAGATGAAAACGGCAAACTCTTCCATCAGCGGGTGCAGTTCCCTCGCGACTGCATTGAGATCGTTCGCTGTCGGCCGTTCCAGTTCGTCCATAAAGTGGTCAACAAGTGGTTCGCCAACAGGACAATCCTCATCGGCGACGCCGCCCATGTATTTCCTCCTTTTGCTGGTCAAGGCATTGGAAGTGGAATTCGCGATGCCCATCAGCTGGCGTGGCGGCTTGCTTTGCTGCAGAGGGATGCTTGCATATCGAAGAATGCGTCGATCGGTTTGCTCGAAGCGTGGGCGCAGGAACGACGCAAGAGCGTGGATCACGCCGCGTTGATGTCGTTGATGAACGGGCAATTGTGTAACAATCGACCGGCCTTCTGGATGCTGGGCCTACTGCGACTGCTCGCGTTGCTCAATGCGATTCATTTCTTCCGTCGTACTCTGGATCCTCAAGCAATCAAGGAACGCGAAGGCTTCACACTCGTCGAAAACGGCTTTTTCATCAGGCAGAATCGTGGTGGATCCCGACTGGCTCAAATCGTTGTACAGTCGCACCAGCAGGTCCCAATGCTCTCCGATCAATTAATTCAGTCCAAAGAGAGCATAATGGGACTTCTCGTCATCACAACTGATCAATACGCCAACGACTATGCGCAAGCCAAGACAGCCATCGAAGCAGCAATGATCAATCCCGCCGTAATCTCCACGGACTCAATCTTACTATTCAGCAACACCAAACCAAAGGAAAGTTCTGACGTGGAAGTCTTCTGGCCTGCCGCGGACTGGCGATCAGTGTCTGGGGATCGAGAAGGCTATGACCCGTATTCTTTCGTTGGCCGCCTTGGAAGCAGAACCAGATTCGCCCTCGTGAGACCCGACTTCTTTGTGTATGCTTGTGCCAAAGACATTGGGGATCTGAAGAAGTGCCTGAGCGTGTTGCATGACCAGTTTTATTGACAATGGAAAAATTCGGCGATCGCTGTGGAGGGTGTACAGAGGATAACTTGGGCTGAATTTTGACATCTTTGAGATGATAGATGGAAGCCTTAGTACAGCTATTTAATGTATACTGCGATGCTCTTCCCCAACAAGTGCGCTTTCCATCATATGTTGCGCTATCGTCTGGTGCTCGAACGGATTCCCCAAGTAAATTTTCCGACCAAGGCGACATGGTGTCACAACACCGTAATCTCATATAAGAACAAGTTCATGAGTAGCTCGCTTAATATGCGAAGTTTCTTTTGCTCATTTATATGTGAAGAAACTGGGTTAGCAACGATGCTGGGGCTATAAAGCCGGTACAGCTGAACTAGATATGCCTCGACCCTGACGCGCCCTACCGAGATCCGTAGTGTCTGAAAAGAAAAGCGATGCATTATGCAGTGTTGATACTAGACCGTTTTAGTGAAAATCGCATTCAGCATTGCGCGGGGGATCGCATCAGGAACTCTTTTGATACTAAAAAGGCGTCAATGCGCTCTATAGAATGGCTCTTACAGGATTTCACTACCCGAGCGCGATACCCTGCAGTCTCTAATCATCAAAATCGCGTGACTACAAAAAGAACAATCCACTGTACCCACACCACTACATTAGTTATCACGTTGACCCTCGAAGGATCGTCAGCACAGGGATATCCAAAAGATGGTTACTGTTACCTTACTCAAACTTCAACGTGTTCCTCAAAGTGCCGGCCATTGGCATTGAGACTTCGACCACATCGCCGTTCCGCAGAAACGTCTTTGGCTTGCGGAAAGCGCCCACACCCCGCGGCGTACCCGTCATGACAGCCGTTCCTGCTGGAATCGTCGTGCCTGCAGGAGATCGGTAAATGTGGGACGGGAATTGCTTTTCGTTGTGTTTTGCTTACCTTGACTCATGTGGCTGAGAATAGTCTCCGGAGAGAAAATCATGTCCTTTTGAAGGTCGGCCTGTTGCCGCACTTCTCCGTTGAGCTTGAGGGTGACGCCGCCACACTTTGCAGTTTCGTAAAGGTCGGGGCTGATGAGAATTGGGCCTATGGGCGCAAAATTGTCAAACGCTTTTGCGAAGAAGAATTGGCCAGCCGAGTTCTTCGGAAGTTGGAACATTCGACAAGATAGATCATTGCCAATCGTATAGCCGAGGATGTAGTCCTTAGCTTCACTCGGCTTCACGTCCTTACACTCTCTGGAAGTGACAAAAACGAGCTCACCCTAGAAATTACGTTAGCGTATCGGCACTGAAGCGCGCGACGTGATGTGAGCAGCATTGTACCTCGTAATCCGGAAGACTCCGGGCACAAAAGTCACTCACGGATATCTCTTGGTTCGGATGTGCAAGAGCTGCAGCAGGCTTCGTCCAAAGTGGCGGGTAAGATGGTACAGAGAGCTATCCGTGCATAAGAATTAGAGAACTGTTCAGTGTTCATGCGAAAGATGGACAAACAGCTGCTTCTTTGGCGTGACTTCGATAGTTTAAACCTACGCAGTATATTGGTATCCCATCTCGAGGTACTGGCGCAAGTAGCTGTTGGTTTCATTAGACGTCGGCCGAATCTGGGGTTCGCACGAATGGGGAAAGGTGGCTTACTCGTCGAACGGTTAGGGTTTTCGGGCTGAACTTCGCTACGAGGGCTTCATACGATCCGAATGCTTCGAGCTTGGTTCCCGGAGACGGCGGACCACCGCTTCCTGAACCAAGATCTGAGAAGTAAGAATTGCCGTCGTCGGATTCAAAGCGCACAAGCCGGGAGAAAGATGTCATGGTCGTCGTGAGGTGTGAATTGAGAGGGGAAAGCGTTCATAGATCTGAGAGCGTCGGGGCGCAATGACATCTGCAACATATTTAATAACGCGTCGGTTCTTTGTCAAGGCTTTCGAGAAGAGCCTTACGGAGCAACTATGCCTATGTATAGAAAGTATAGGTGTATGGCCAGCTCGGGGACCAATTGCGCGCACCAACACCTAGATAGGGACTAGCGCCGGAAGTCGGCGGATCTTCGCCAACCCTTAATCCGCCGATGCCCACGGGACAGCCACTGACGTTTCATCCCAGGTCCGGAGTAAGACCTGTCCGGATTCGACACAGTGTCATGCTCTCTTCTACAATGCTACTTCGCATCCGAGTATCGCGAGATGCACCGATGTTGGCATGCAGCATCCGTTCACCATGGCCCTCAATCCGGATGAAGCCATCCAATGGCAATTGCCCGAATCTTCCGTGGTGAATCCCACGGATAGCGGACCTCAAGCATCGGCAACTGGGAACTCCAGGGTCTGTGACAGTTGCATCCGGTAGCGTCCCCTCTGCTCTGTGCTCTTGCCCCACACTGACGACAAACCTACCTGTGATAGCAAGAAGGTCAAGTGTGATCAGGGCCGTCCCACGTGCTCACGCTGCTCCGCGCGCGGAGAAACTTGCGTCTATTCCTCTCAAAGGCGTAGACCTGGTCCGCAGCCAGGCTCACATCGTCGTTCATCAACACCTCGAGCCAATTCTGGTTGGTCGTCTGCTTCGCAGCTTCCTTCCTAGCATAGTTGATATGCTGATAGCGGATTAGGTCGCCAGCTCAACTATGAAGAGCCAAGCATCGTGACTCAGAACCCATCTCCGACGACCTCAGTTTCTGGGCTGAGTTTTATCCGGTCATTCGAGGCTCCAAATCAAGAGGCGCCTATCCGAGCTCCAGTAGATATTGGACCTACGGAGGAACAACACCTGTAGGGACTATCGACCACCCTCCATCAGACCAATGCTGAGACAGCGATAGGCTTGAAAGGTATTTCGATATCGTTCAAGATGCCAACCCCATATATTCAAAAGAACGATTTCTCTCCCGCTATCGTAACTCGTTATGTGACAGTGGTCTCATTTCAACGATTACAACAATCACCACAAAGCTTACAAGACCCATGTCTGTTGAGGAGTCTGCCACCATAGACACCCGGTTGGATTCATTGCTGAGCTCCAGCACGGTGCAGGAAAACTTATTTACCGACTTCCCCTCCCTCGACCAATATCGGAAATCATGTGTGCTCGCCATCTACGAGTTCCATCAGTTTCCAGGGCATCAATCTTGGGTACGAATAGGAATATTGACGCGCATGGCCTTTCGCACAGGGCTTGACCGTCTGGAAAACCTGCGTAAACTTGAACCCGAATGGCGCGCTCTCAGCAAGGAAGACATGGAGGAGTGGCGCGCAATTTGGTGGTGCATCTACCGTCTGGATTCATACTCCAATCTTTCATCGGGAACACCATATTTGGTCAGCGAGGATCTCATCGCCACTGCTTTGATTCTTTGCAGCCCATCCCAGCCGATGAACGACGCCGAAGCTCCTCTCCCTGTTCTTCTGTCCGCCTACTCTGAAACCCCCTGGAAACTCCTTCCTGTTATTACTTCACATCCGGAGACGATGTACGCAAATATTCATAACATCACCATCATGATGATGCGTCAGGTTGGACAGATTACGCGGGTAGCCCAACTGAGACTGCTCGGGGAAATGAGCAGTAGAATTACCGAAGTTGAGCGGCGCCTCGCTGCACTCCGGCTCGCCCTCCCGCCGAACTGGCTAAACCCAAAACGCAACGCATTCTCCCATGAATCGCACGTTGATCACCACGCGAGGCTAGTCACTGTTCTTTTCCTGCTAATGGCCCGCCTTCTTCTCGCAATTCTTTGCTGTAGCGGGCAGCAAGAAGAAGGGTGGCTGATGAGTTGGCAACAAGTCCTTGAGATCTGCCAGGATATTGCTTCTATAGCAGAACAGTGGAATAGCCTCTTCTGCGTGAAGGTGGATCCAGCTGTGTCGTTCATTATCTTCACCGCACTCGTTTTTCTCGATCTGCACGAAAAGTCGACCGCTACGTCCGGCCCTACTCTCCAGCGTCAGATCCATCATGACAAGACGGTTCTTCGCTTGCAGCTCGAACACTTCGCGAATATTTGGACGTTACCAAGACTTCTCAGCTGTAAGAATTCTCATGCAACATGGGATGCGCGGTCAGCTAATGCCGTATTAGTGTCATACGCAACCTTCAGCGAATCCATCCCAGGCCCACTCGCTGGTCGACACATCAAAACTATCCTTCTACGTTTTGAGGCTCCTCTGCACCCTAGATGGCTGCAGTTCTTATCGAATCCGCAGAAGTACTGGGATAAATTTTGATAGCCTGTAGCTCTTAGTATAGGTAGTCGTGGGTCAGGTCTAGGTCAGGTTTTAGTAGTGGGACAGTATAGGTGGTCATGGGTCAGGTCTAGGTCGGGTTTTGGTGGTGGGACTTAGAGAAAATCAAAAGTTGGCCGCGACAGACTTGCAGGCGCTGCACGCCACGACAGCATGTGTAGAGCGTGTGAAAATGTAGAAGGCGCTACAAGCAGGCCCCACGCAGGCCCCCGCCCCCCTAGAATTCCCCACCCACGTTGCGCGTAGCTGTAGAGTCACGTTGTAGCCTTTTATAACAGCCTCTTAGCAGCAGATTTTACTTTTATTGCCTTATTAGGCAATAAAAGTAAAATCTCTTAGCGCTAGCATAAAGGAAGACCGCCTAGAATCTTAACGCTCTTATAACTTAAGAGACTATAACAAATTGCTATAAATTATAGCAATTAGAAACAGCTAGATTGCTAAGGCGTATCTGTAGTGTTTGTTATGTGTGTTTCTTTCCTAGACATCCTAAAGGCAGTATTTGCTATGTTTATTATATGCGTTTCTTAACTAGACGTATAGTAAGAAGTGTTAGCAAAGCAGTGATAGCGTCTTAAGGACTTGTAACAGATTACGCTATACTACTATACTATTAAACTATGCTCCTAACAGTGCGCGTAGTTATAGGGCGGCCTTATAGCTGTTTAAAGCCGCCTCTATACTAGATTTCACGTCTATTGCCTAATTAGGCTATAAAAGTAAAATCTCTTAGCGCTAACACTAGAAGATAGCGCCTATAACCTTAAGAGACTATAGCAAGTTACTATAAATTATAGCAGTTTTAAGTAGACAAGTTATAGAGGCGTATCTATAGTGCTTATAAATTATGTTTCTTTCCTAGACATCCTAAAGGAAGTATTTGCTATGTTTATTATATACGTTTCTGTCTATATATAATGTAGTGCAGCGCCTTCTAGGTCGCTGTCCCTTTTTATAGTCACGTGATCTAATTACGTGATGTAAGCTAGGAGGCCCAAGCTTAAATAGAGTCGTCGCGTTCTAGCCTCCTAGCCCTTAGCTAGAACAACAACCTAAGAAACTAGAACTATTTGTGCTACCTATTGTCCTTTCCTTTTAGTACGCTATATATACTATACGCAACTAACCTTTGTCTGCCTAGCAAGCTCTGCTACTATATAGTTAACTAACGGATTCTAATTAACACTAATTAGTAGTTGTTTAGCTAGCAAGCTTAGGCTACTAGACAGATAACTATAAATTAGCTAGGTTAAAGACGAAGCTTATATGCTCTATAGCTTGCTTTGTTTTAATCTTGCCTAAGAAACAGAATAACAGCACTATACGCAAGCTTAGGCTACGAACGTTGCTAAGATTCTCCCCTTAAGGAAGAAGATTAGTTCTTTCTTAGAGTTAGCTTAACTGCTATATAAAAAGAAGAGGAGATAGTGTAAGACGTACTAAGAGCTATATAATACCCTAGCTTAACACCTATAAAGCTATATAATACCCTAGCTTTAAAGCAACACGTTATACCTACTCCTAGACAATCTGCCCTACTTCCCTAGACGATCCTTCTACTATATAATAAGCTTATAATAGCTAATCTATTAGATAGACTATTAGATAATTAGCCTAAAACCCTACTAGGCATATTATATAAACAAGCATTAAGGGAGACAGGGATAAGCAAGACAACTCTTTAATCCTAGACTAACTAGGACGACTAGAACGATAAGATTAACCTAGAAAATCTATTAAAGATATAGCTATAATCGTATGTAGCATGTGCTATTTAAGAATTCTATACAACAACTTAGAGAGGACTACTTCTATAGAAAGGCTATTAAGAAGCCTTTAATAGATAGACAATAGACTACTTTAACAGCCTTAGCCACGCGTTTAAGAGAGAGCTAGTTAATGTCCTTTATAACAAAGGAATTACATTAAGAACAGGCAACATATAGGCTAAGATGCTATATAAGATAGCTATTAGAAAAGAAAGAGTTAAAGCGTTACATACGCTAAACTCTATAGTATCCCCTTAATTATCTTATAGCATACTTGTTTATATAAACATGCTATATATCCTATCCTAAGGCACTCTACTCTACACGAACATTTAATAGGTTTAGACTCTAAGAAGCTTAGCAGCTTAACTATATATCTAATACTAAGCTCTAACGCCTGTTTAGCAAAATGTTTAGCTAGTGCCTATACCTCTACCTATTTAGCCCCTTTAACGTACGCAAGGCATTTAACTAGGATAATATAATTAGCAAATCCTATATGCCTATACGTACGACCTATATTACTAAGCTTCTCTATCTCTATGTCTACTAGCCTATGTATACTAGACATAGTCTAGACTATATAAACTACTACTATAGAACTATATTAATCTAGCAAAGATACTACTAGATAAGATTATATAATTCTAAAAAGCATAGAAGAAAGACAACTGCTATACTAGAAAGCTATATAACATCTTAGCAGACAAGGCCTAGATCTTTATTAATCTATGCTAACGATTAGACATTACTAAGGACTAGTATATAAGCATTTTCCTAGACATCTTTATAGACTATATAGCAACGTATTACCTATATTATTATTATTATTTAATCTATTTACTGTCTATTTTAAGCTCTAGTAGCTTATATAGACTTTTGCTATAGGATAAAACTCATGCATAGAGAAAACCTTCTATGTGCTATATTTACGTTCCCTTTGCTTTTTGCCTGCGAGGGTACTACGTTTTCTTTTTGTCTTAACTACCTATTATATTAGGGTAAAGGTATATCGCTAGCCCTATAGGTTTTCTCTTGGCATAGGGTTTTATTAGGGAGAAACCTATATTAGCGGGAAACCTATATTAGCAGGAAACCTATATTGGCAGGAAACCTATATTAGCGGGAAACCTATATTAGCGTTAGCGTTAGGGTTAGGGTTAGGGTTAGGGTTAGGGTTAGGGTTAGGGTTAGGGTTAGGGTTAGGGTTAGGGTTAGGGTTAGGGTTAGGGTTAGGGTTAGGGTTAGGGTTAGGGTTAGGGTTAGGGTTAGGGTTGGGT